>VUQK01044059.1:10321-20489 GCA_015106715.1 Bujurquina vittata
GATTTTTATTTATATTTTTTTTTTTTTTTTTAATAATATTTGATTTCATCAGTATTGTTTGATGATGTCTACTTATGAGTGAAAATCCATATTTGCATATTGCTATTACTGCTCCACCCCAACTGCCATCTGCGGTGGTTATCCACGCTGTGTACTCTGGATAGTGTTTGCATATACTTCAGTTCCATTGGAGGTGTGATGTTTTATAAAATTCTCTGCATGTTGCTGTGTATTTCATGATGATGTGCTTTACCGCAACAGCAGGAAGGATCCCTAAGAACAGACTTGTTTTTCCACATCAGACTATAGTGTCTGTGAGAGTATATTAATGTCTGCAATAAAAACATGTCCCAGAGGGCAACATTTTTGCAAGTATACTAGAATCAAATAAAATGGAAGTACTAATAAATGATACAAATTGTTTACCAAGACTGTAATTTAGTTCCAGCTGGTTTGAGCATTTTTTCACTCAGAAAATGATCGCTCTGTTTGTTATAATAGAGAGCACTACAAGACTCTGACAATGAGTCATTGCACACAAGTAGGAGGAGTGAAATTAAGATACATAAGACACACTGATTTTCAAGAGGATGAGCCAGGAAGATCAAATGGTTTAGAACAAGAACTAGAACATGTGTAGATCTTTAAAAAAAATACATTAGTTTCTAATCTGGCTTTATTTTGGCATTACAGCCTTACTGTATGATGGTGATTTATAGTATTGTAATTGCAATTGAAACAGGAATCAGTCATGAGCACAGCATTGTGTGTAGGCAGAAAGATATCTAAATTTTAAAAAAAGAAGTTACAAATGAGAAATGATTTATATAAGAAGTAATTTCTACAGCTTATTTGTTGGCAGGTGGAACAGAGCTGCTTTTCTTCTGTTCAAGTGTCTGTTTTATTTTTATTAGTTTCAACCCACACACTGCAGTTAAACACTGTTAAATCTGAACTGCCAGTTGCTGTATGGATTTTACTTCATTCAATTGCATTCAAATGATAAGTACCTTAACAATTTGGGTTCATCATCAATCATACGATTGCCTCATGTTCATTTCATTCTTATTTCTTTTTACTCCCATTAGATTGTGACTTTCTTTTGTTTTGTTTTTTAATTTAGTTTATTTTATTTTATTTATTTTTTTACTTTTTTTGGGGGAGGTCGTTAATTTTATTTCTTTTTTGCACGCTATATTTGGATCATTCGTCCTGAACTATAATAGAAATTGTTCTGCAGGGTACACGAATGGCATATTTTGTGGTTAACTTTGGGAGACTTTTTTCAAGTTGTAGAGTCAAAAAGCTTCTTTTCTTTGTCCTAGTTCTCAGTAATTATGTCTTCCAGCTGCCCAGAGTAGAACCCATAATTTGTACTACTCATTTCACACTTGAGGAGAATATGGTACAAGTGCAAGAGCTCCTTAAGGACATTCCCTTTATCTGAACACAGGCACAATTCAATTCCAATCAGATATGTTTATATAGCCCCAAATAACAACAACAGTTGCCTCAACGTGCTTTACACTGTAAGGTAAAGACGCTTCAATAATACAGAGAAAACTGCAGCAATCACACGACCCCCCATGAGCAAGCACTTGGCGACAGTGAGAAAGAAAAACTCGCTTTTAACAGGAAGAAACCTCCAGCATAACCAAGCTTAAGGAGAGACAGTCATCTACTGTGATCGGTTGGGGGTGAGGGTAGTGAGACGGGACAAAAGACACTGTGGAAGACAGTCAGCTATAATAATAATAATAATAACCAGTGGTCAAGTGCAGTGTAATGTATGAACATGAGAAAGTGAAAAGAGGTGAATGAAGAAAAAACACAGTGCATCATGGGAACCCCCCAGCAGTCTAGGCCTATAGCAGCATAACTAAAGGTGTGTTCAGGGTCACTTGATCCAGCACTACCTATGATCCTTATCAAAAAGGAATGTTTTAAGCCTAATCTTAAAAATAGAGAGGGTGTCTGTCTCCTGAATTCAAGCTGGGAGCTGGTTTCACAGAAGAGGGGCCTGAAAGCTGAAGGCTCTGCCTCTCGATGATCCTAGAAACCACAAGTAAGCCGGCAGTCTGAGAGTGAAGTGCTCTATTGGGGGGGACGTGATACTATGAGGTCTTTGGATAAGATGAGGCCTGATTATTGAAGGCCTTGTATGTGAGGAAAAGGGTTTTAAATTTGATTCCGAATTTAACAGCGAGCCAATGAAGAGAAGCCAATATGTGAGAAATATCTCTTTCTGTTCCCTGTCAGTACTCTAACGGCAGCATTTTGGTTTAATTGAAGGCTTTTGAGAGAGTTTTTAGGACAACTTGGTTGTAATGAATTACAATAGTCCAGCCTAGAGATAATAATTGCATGTCAAAGTGTAGACATGCATCAGTTCAGTTAACACAAATAGTGTCTGTAATAACCAGGAGATCAAAGGTTTGCTCCCTTCTTGGCTAGTTTTAGAAAAAGATGTGTATTCCAGCACATCTGTAATATATATATATATATATATATATATATATATATATATATATGGAAATATGTCAAAGGTCTGTAATAACCTTGGCTAAACATTTTAGAGATTGTTAAAAAAAAAAAAGTTCTACATTCCAGCAAAAGCAATCACTGTGATTGTGGCGTTTTCCAGCAAACTCTCATGAGACAGAGATCAGAGCTGTGGGTTATGTACAACACTTAAAATTTGGTATCACATTCATTAGCTAAATTGGCACTCTGATATGCTACAATATCTCCACCAATTTGTTTATAATATTAGGGTTCACACTGTGTCTCTGGAAGTTGTTAGCAGCCTGGTGGAAGGCATACCACCTGCTGAGCTAAAGATGTTTTGTAGTGTGAAATTTCTAGGAGGGGTGCTAATTTGCCCTCGCATCTGCCCACATGAAGCAGAAAATAATTCTTTTTTTTTTTATAAGTGCTAAATTAGTAGTAGGTAGGAATATGGAACCAAATGAGACATATGTTATTAATGCATAAATTATTACTATTATCAAAAAGTAGTAATCGAGCAGAGTTTATGCAGGGTAACTGAAATATTGCAAAGTGGTGTCACCAGCTTATTTGACAGGTTTTTTTTGTCTGTGTCTTTTTGTTGTTGTTGTATTTGTCTTTTATCAGTTGTCTTTTTTTTTATTTATTGTTTCTTTTTTTTTGGGGGGGGGGCAGCGAAGAAAACATGAAAAACAATAACTGATGCTTTATTGACTCTGTTTGCCTTTTAGATTTGTCTGCATCCATCTCGTGTTTCCTGTTGCATTCCTTTTTGTCCTCATATACCCCCTCCATCACTTCAGATCTAGCTGCCAGTCAGCCCTTCTGATTTTCAAAGGCTCCGGAGCATGAAACAGAGACTCTGAGCATTGGCCAGATTTTCATTCTGTGATCTTCCCTTCTCACTTCCCTCTATCTCAGTAAGCCTCTCAGTTTTTGTCTCGTTCTGTTTTCCTGATAGTCAGCAAGGCAGACAGGCATTCAACAGGCAACGACTGAATCTTGGCACCAAATTCTTTCTCATTCCCTGGACGTCAAATATGGTCATTTTGTCAAAGCCGCTAGCATCTCTCCTTTGGCACACATGCGCTGACACACCAACCACAGCAATTTTGAACACTGAAAACAAGCACACCAGTTTTAAAGACAGAAAAGTCTGTATAATGAGACAGGAGTGGTGTGGTGGTATAAATGAAGAGACCACAAACCAAGAGAGGAAACTTTGTGTCCTGTTTTGGGAGCTTTGTTTTTGCACTTTTGCCTTGTGTTCTGCTGTTTGCGCTCATAGGTTTAAGCAGCAAGGCTACCTGGATATATTTGATATGATATCACGCATCCACACATGATGAGCTAAGAGTGACAGCCAAATCTGAGTCCACTCAGAATGTGTAAAAAAAATTGCTTTAAAAATGGGAGTAATCATAAGAAACAGCTGGATATGTCGGAGTTTTAAAAAAGGCAGGAATAAGGAAATAAGCATGATGAAGAAACGGGGGGAGGGGGGGGGCATCTCAGCTAGGAAGAGAAAACTGTTTACCAGTTAAAAGTCACGTTTTGTTTTGCCATCCATCCCCACCAGTGTCCTCCCATTGTGGACTCTGTTGCAAATTTAAAAAGATTACGCTTTTACCCCTTTTGCTCCCACCAGGATGGAGAGATAATTCCCGTGGCCCCCGATGTTCTAAACATGGAGACACTGATAGAAAGGTGTGTTTTGATGTGTG
Organism: Bujurquina vittata; assembly: GCA_015106715.1. Classification (NCBI taxonomy): domain Eukaryota; kingdom Metazoa; phylum Chordata; class Actinopteri; order Cichliformes; family Cichlidae; genus Bujurquina; species Bujurquina vittata. The sequence goes on from VUQK01044059.1 coordinate 14,554, forward strand.
CTATTATTCAGGATTTAATGCATATGAATAAGGTCATCATCATCTTTGTTGAAATCTGCTGGTTTGACACCTTATTCTGTTTGAATTTACTGCCAACTATTTTGCTGGTCATCAGCTGTTCACTCTGGGGAGCATGAAAACAGGCGGCTGAAAACAGACATCAAATGTCCGGAGAGACGTCGCTGCCTATCTTCCTGTGTGTTTTGCTACGAGCAAGGCCCACATCGTGACAAGCTCTATCTTTCAGTGCACTGAGTGAGCTAACCTGCAGAAGCAAGATAAAGCAAAAAATGGGTTCAATTTCTTCCATCTGAGAAAAGTGTGCTTGTTAGAGCAGAGAATCCATTCCCGTTCATTTCTTTGGGACCTTTGATCTGGGATTACACAGGAAGCTCTAAGATGAGAGCTCTACGTTTGGCCTGGGAGAGATCATGATATAGCAGCCTGAGGTGGTCATGGCCTCTGAAGTGAAAACTGCTGTTGAGTCTGCTGTGAGCCAAGCTTCCACGCTCGTAAGTGGATTATTACGTGATTGCCAATGCTCATCAGTAGAGAACAAGAATAGATGGTTTAAAAAAAAAAAAGGTCTTAGTCCAAACTGCCCGTAGTAACAATCAATCCAAGAAGACTCTGAAACCTGGCAGTTTATATTAATAAGCGCTGACAAAGTGCGATACTGTCTTATCAACGCTTGTCAACTTTTAGCATTTTATTGTGATATCACAACTGCATTATGACATATTAGTAAAGTCCTAAATCAGATTCAAGTGATTGACTTTAGCTCAATTCATTGCTTGGGTGAGTGTTTTTCACTGCAGAGGTGCGCCCTCCCAGTCCCAGTTTCTTATATGGCTCCTTGGGAAAGCTAATTGCCCACGCCTGATCTGCTGTATGAAGCCAGATATAGCCTTGACTCCACAATTGTCAAAAATGTCCCGCTATTCAAGAGAATCGCAAAGACTATAATAAAGCACAAAGGGCTTATTATAATTATTGTGCAAGCACACTTATGTCATCAGTGTCACTCTGTGGTTTAACAAATGTGTCTATTTAGCCAGCACTTTTACAATTTTTTTCTTCCGTTGAAAGCTTCTTAAGGTGATAATAACTATCATAACCTTCTCACATGCACAGTGCATGAATTGGTTTGCTTAGTTTTAGAAGGAAACAGTAAGCATCTGATCAGACTCCATACATGAAGTGGTTCAAATATGCCTATTGACTCTGTGTCTACATGTCTCCCAGAAATAACTTCCATATACTACAGTACCACTGCAGTTACTCGTGACTCATGCTTTAACCACTGTCAACCCATTTTTGTAAACACTGAGAGCAAACATATTACAATTATGCTGATTTTTTTTTTCTATGGCTGACCATGAAGGCAGGCTAAACCCAGTCAACCTTTTGAGTAAACAACATTAGCATGGGTATATCATTAAGAGTGAGAAAGCAGTATGGGAGAAAGTACACAGATACCAAAGTACAACAGATGCAGTCCATTGAGGGTCTCTTTTGATCAGACTTTTTTTTTAGATGAACATTTTGCAACTTTTAAATCCATTTAGATGTTTTATAACTATGCAAGGTTTGGCCAAAAAGAAGTTCCTGCAAGGAAACTATATAAAAAATAAAAAAAAAATCACAAACCTTCCCTAATTTATTTTTGATTCATTCTGTTTGCCTGTCATCAACCCTTTATTACCAAAGTTACTAACTTTGCTTTGCCTCAACAATGGGGGCCACAGAGCAACAGCTCAAATGGCTACGCTCTACAGTTACAATGTTTCTACATTCATACACCTGTTACCTTTCTGCCTCAATCTCCGTCTCTCCCTCTCTTTGTTCCCTCCCCTTTAAAGTCCTCTCTGTGTTTTCATGTTGTGATTTTAACATTGTAAATGGCTTCTCTGGCTGAGCTTAGATTAGATTTGTTTCTATGAGATTCATTCCAGCCCTAACGCTGGTCTCAGTGCTCATGTGGCTTGTTTTCTTGATGAATGCCCCCTGCTCTGTCAACAGTCATTTGCAAGATCTCTTCTCATAAACTCGTCCACAGAGGGAGACCAAAATCCTCCCAACTGAATCCACACTTCACACTCTGTGAGCCGAACCCTTTACTAAAGTCATTCCGTCATTATCAAACAAAACAGGCATATCTGAATTCTAAATAATTATAATGATAAAGTATTATTTAAAAAAAAGAACTGTTCAATCCCATGAGACAGCTGATGTATAGCCATAAGGTTTCGGTGTATAGAGTCAGCGTGGGTGATTGGGTTTTGATTGATATGTTTGCGCTTTTCCTTGGGGGCCAGCAAGAGGAGTATTTAATGCCTATTGCTTCATATAGACTAAAGTATTGATCGCCCTGGCCTCCATCTTGCCTTTGTGACACACTCATAGGTCTGACAGCTCCCATTGCTTCAATAAAATGTCATTATTTCTCTGTTAGTGGACGCCATTTTTATATCTGACAGTGTCATTTGCTCTGTCCTTGTTCACATTTGCTTGAGATAAAAGAAGCATATTTTGTATTTTTATCATTGACAACAAATCCCCTGAAGTATCCAAGCCAACAATAAATGTATCCCACTAACAAGTACTGGCCTTGTAAGCACAGCCTTTATACAGCTTTTGTTCCACAGAACTCCGCTGTTAACCAAAAGCTATTAAAAAGACATTGAAGAGCCATACTGCTGCAGCTGGTGAAACAGGCTTTTACTGCGGTGAACATGGCCTGTGCGCTTTATTCTGTGTTATTGAGGTTTCAGTCTGTACCTCCAGTGACAGGAAGATATCACTTAGCATGCTGAAGGACACAGCTCTGCTTACATAGGTGAGAGAGAATCCTACATCCATTGTACTTGCTTGTTATGATGTCTGGAGTATTTAAGAAGAACAGGCTTTTATTATGACTCTGATCCAACCAAATTGCCTTGTTCTAGACTATCTTAAGTGGGACTAATTCCTAAGGCATTGTGGGTAAATTAATAACATTAAACTTGAAAGACGAGCAACTAAGCAACAGCTTCAAGCTGTAAGCTAAGCTATTTAGTGCAGCAGGAGTGGGGGATTTAGTGATGTTTTAATGAAACAAGGCAGCTACAAGTGTGACGACTTCAAAGAAAATAAGCAAACGGACTCCTAAGAGCTAATATCTCTCTGTTGTAACCCTGTTTGGTATTGTTTTGGACCATTAAAATGATCCCGTTTCAAAATTTAAAGTTTCAATAGGCCTGTTTCTGCTCTGACTTTTCAAAGGTCAAATCGATAACATTATCAATTCCAAGGTCCTAAAACTGAAGCAGCTAAAAAGAGCTCTTATGAGTTGTTTTTGTTTTTTTATTTAGACCTCTGTGGTTTCTACTGCCTGGTCTGTAGGTCGAATTCGCTGGTGACACCAAACAAAAGTAGCTGAACAACAGCTTCTAAAAAAAGAAAGAACAGCATAGAAAAAGGCTGCTCAACCAGGACAGTGTTTGCAAATTGGATATTGAGGCATGTTGTCCTCTTTTTGACAGCTGTCAGGCAGGTATGATTGACAGGAACACAGTTCACAGCACAGAGAGCAGTACCGGGGTAAAAATGTGAGCTTAAAATCATTTTTGTACATATGCACTTGCTTTAAATGAGCAAACCTATGATTCTGTTTAGGAAACATGTTAATATGTCAGTACACGTTTAATAAGAGCATTTATGTGCGCTGTAAGTTTGATGATTATCAGGTGGCATTTGATAGGTCTTTTTTAATAGTAGCATACAGCATCTGCAATGCTTTCACACCATTAAGTAAGCATCAAGCTTTGAAATCATTGGCACAACAAACTTGTGATGGATATGAGCTACGACAAAGAAACAAAAGTGGGGAGGAAAGGAAGAAAAGAAAAGACAAGGACTACAAAAAGCTCATAGACAGTTACAAAAAAATGCACCATGGTCTGTTCCTGGCACCATAGCAACTAGCAGTCAATGTCATTACATCTTGTTCAAACACAAATCCAATGTACACAACAAAGAGGCAATTCTATGGTCTGCCTGCTTTAACGTTCCCTTAAGACAGATAAAGAATTCAGACCTTAAGGTGAGAAATGGCAACTTTGACGAACCACACAGGGGTAAAATGATAGCCCATTTCACTGAGCTGAAAAAAGATAAGCATGTGTTTGTGGCCACCGAGGTGTGATTCAATCAAACTCACAGAGCATAAAACATCTAAAAGATGACAATGTCGTTTAATTTTATTGAAAGAAAAAACAGTTCGGAGTGATTCAGTGCGAGGTGGCCTGAGGTGAAGCTGTGCTGCTGAGTGAAATGATAGCTTTTACAAGGAAATGAGTTATACTTACATTAGACAAATGCGAACCTATTGACACCTTTTGTCAAATAACTGTTGGTTTATCCCTTTCACAGCCACACCGGTCACAATGTCAATCTGAATAATAGCCAGTAATTACACACAGCAAGAAGAGGTGAATGTTTGAGAAAGCATAAATAACTAATCCCACTTAATTCCCCAGGGAGAGGGTTGCCATGTGTTTCTTCTCTGCTAAGCTAATGAGTTGATTACATTGTAGTTCTGGTGTCAGTCATTCTTCTGCATTTTCACATGAGTGATATCAATTATGCAGTGACCATATTATGCAGTTTTCATTAATATATATTTATATCATTTTGTTTTAAGGCTAAAAAAAAACTGTTACTGTCAAGGACATTGTCTTTGTCTAATGACACGGGTTCCTCTTAATTAGAATCAGCGATTTTAACAGCTTCGCTGTAGTTATGAAGACAAAGTGGAAAAGATGATCAGAATGCTTCAGTCAGTGGTTTGAAAATTGTGCAAATGGAGGCATTTGTCAGATCATTATCAGAAAAATGGACCATGGGCATGGTTTAAACCTAGGCTTATTTTACTAATATGCACTTGAGAAAAAAAAGTCTCGAAGTCGGAGAACCCTCTGTGAAAAAGAGATACGTCTGCAGAGTGGTGATTCTAGAGTCTGTTTAGGCCCTACAGGCAAAAAATCCCTCCAGCCAGATTTAATTGCCATTATGTTGTAATAAACATATAAATAAATAACACCAGATTAAGCGATTTCTTTGTTGACTGAAAAAAGGAATCTGACACACTGTAGCACGTAACTTTTTAAAAAGTATAAGATACTTAATAAATTGATACAGTACACGCTTCTTATCACAGCAACATGTTAATGACATTAAATTAAAAACCTTTCACATTCTAAAATTAGAATTCCCGCACTGGCTACTTAGATTTTTACATAATGAAAACAATATACAATGTAGTATCATAAAACCACTAAGCCCACAGATATGGCAAATACAATAGAATGCACACACAAAACTGCACATATGTCACAATAATTTACACCAAAGCCCCTTAGTAGCTTAGTACCTTTGATTACACGTCCAAATTTCTTTGCATCTAAATTTCACAGCTTGGCATTCACTTAGCTCTGTTACACACAGCTTTTATCAGTTAACTGCAAAAAAATAAAATGTTCTAGAAAATAGATTTTACCTTGCAAATCACTTCTTTACTCGTCGTCTATAAAACAAGAAAAACATTAATTGGCAAAAGGAAGTGAACATTTGTCTAAGGCCAAGATGACCGGTTATAAAATGTTAACTCTGTAACTACTAGCTTCGGCATTTTTTTTCAACCTGCTAGCTACGCTAACAAGTCGTTTGTCAGTGGACTTTTGACACGTTAATTTTAATTGATTCATTAATTTTAATTAACTTTGCGTGTTCACTTGTTTTGCATGCCATACTAGACAGGGTCAGGTGTATTTTTTCAGGTCTTCCAAGAATGGTGACCAGAGCACTGATTGGTAAATAGATCGTGGTTTTGTATCTTTTTTTTTTTTTTTTTTTTTTTTTAAATTTTTTTTGATATATTTAATTTTCCTACAAAA
>VUQK01044059.1:27862-41803 GCA_015106715.1 Bujurquina vittata
CGAACCCAGGCCTCCCAGCAGTGCTAACCACTGCGCCACCGTGCTGTGTTTAGTTATGTTTTGTTTATTTATGCTTTGATCACACCTTCCCTGCTGATGCGAGCGTGCACGCAGGTGAAGATGGGAAGGCATAAGTATTGGGGATAGAGTAGTAAAGGAAAGAGGAGGTGGCAGCTTGCTGTGAGGCTGCATTTTGTTTAGTTATATTTTAGTTTCCTTTTGTTTGGTTGAATTGCCTCAGGTTTTTTTTTTCTTTCTTCTCTTTCATTAAGGTTTTTTTAATAAATGCCTTTCTTTTGTTTGTTTTTTCCCCATATATTTTTGCCTTAAGACCTGTTTCTTCAATATCCCTTTAAAATTTTCTGGAGCCAAACAATAACAAACTTATACGGTGTCAGCACAGCAGGACATTCACTATGAAAATTGCATCCACAATTACAATTACAATGCTCTTTTTTTTTTTTTCTTTACACATAAACACTGGACAATAGAGACAGAAGAAAGTTGTGGATACTTTCCACAGTTAGCCTCAAATTTTGCACACATCAGGTGGCTCTTCTTTAGAAGTACTACTGGAAATAATCTTTGTGGTTTCGGGACGGGCACACAGGAGGAAACACAAAGCCAGCTCACCTGGTTGTGAATGTACTTCTTTAAGGTGATTTCCAGAAGAAAAAATCTGGAGGCTGCAGTGCATGTGTTGAAAAAATGGTTGTCCATGTTTAAGTCAATCCACCACTTTTTTATCAACTGAGCTCTTAATTTGTTCCTGCAGTAATTCTTGCTGGAACTGTCACTTTGTATGGAAACATGACTATTTTGTTGTTCTGAGTTTAAATGCTTCAACAATAAAGTGGTCGACTTAAATGAGCTTTGAGTGGCCACAGAAATTTCTGTTTGATTCACTGTTTACAATAATCAGACAGTCATCACTAGATTTATTGTGGTTTCCTCTGTTATTGCACTTGTACTGCAGATTTGAGTTAGTACCTGGTTTCCACAACCTTTTTTCCCCCTCCTCTGTATGGTGTGTAATTGTGGTTGTACTTGTGCTTTGCTGACAATGAGAGCAAAGGTGTCTTGGATCACCTCTGCGGTGATTCGGGGGATTGAATATTCAGTAAATGTCAGCAGCATTTACATTTTGATTGCTATGCAGTTAAACCCTGCACAATGGAACACAATCATTTAATGTGCACTGTCACAGTGCATGTGAAAGAGGTTCATTTTGGGATTTATTTAGTAATATCATGATACTAGCAACAGGATGTTTAAGTATCAAATTGTATTTAATAGCATTGCTATGTAAGAGTATTCATATTGTACAAGACACAATATGTGTCCCTATTCATACTTCAGCAATAAATATTTACCGATAAATATTTCCCCTTTTGGCCACTGGCACATTTTTTTCCAAATGCTTTATCTGTATTCTGTATTATGGGTTTTTAGTTTATTGGTTGGTTGTTTTGTTTGTTTTTGTTCTCAACATGATTCAACTTGTCATTATCAATTTAAATGTATACACCCCGACTGGATAATAATCTTGTTATGAAGTAAGAGCCAAAAGCCTTGAGTTTATTATAAAATCAGAACAAAATCTGTGAGAACAACAACATTATTCTGCTTGCTTGCAGTTCGAAATTGCACATGGTTGAAGCACATCAAAAATCATCAAAATGGTTGTGCAACTACTAAAACTGACTTTAGTGGTCCAGAAAAAGATGTAGCGTACAGTATACCGCGTATACAGTATATTTTCATTATCCACCTTTACTTATCCTAACATCACCAATCAGGTTAAGCAGTTGCATGAAATTGTATTAAGTAAATCCAGGGCTTCTCAATCTGTCTACAAGTGCATTCACATGGAAGAGGGGGGGTTTGTAAAGGTCTACTTGCATCAGACAGACTGATTTTACAATCAAAGACAGAACCACAATATTAAAAAGTTAAACAAAGATGCTAAGCACATTGAAACAGCAACACAGCTACTGCAGCCAATAAGGCGGAAACTGGGAGACCATTACTACAGCAATAAAGTCAAATAAAGTATTTGAAGCCAGGAAGGAAGGCCAGTAAAAATGCAGACTGTGTCCATTAACAGACTTATCAGTAGTAAAACGCTGTCATTAAGACCCAGACGAGGCTCACAAATTACAATAAATTCATATTTGGATGTGCATAAACAGTTTTAGCCTCGTTTTTTTTTTTTTTCCAGCTGCAGCACCAGCAGTATTTAAAAGTCTGAGAGCAAGTATGAGAAATAAAGATAATAACATAATTCAAATGTAAGCTGTACAACTAACAGGAAAAAAAATCAAGAAATAAGTTTGCTTCAAATAATTTGTTTTTCTTTCTGACAGTCATTGGGAGAACTGATCGGTCACTCATTAGGCTGTGATTTCACACTTGTTAATTTTTAATCTTGAACATAACCTGCTCCGGAGCAGATTAGGCCTGCAGCATAAGTTACCCTGGCAATGTACCCAGATAAGAAGTGAAGCACCAGATTGAACCTGAACTCACCGTGATGACCCCGAATCCTGCTTCACTGTTCAGGCCTCAGATTACAGTTTGCAGCATGTATACTTGGTGGGCTATTGCTTATTTTGAAAATCACTGAAAATGAATATAAGCTACCAGTACCTAAAGGTATGTATGCACTGTCACTAATGGGCCTGTAGCATTTTGTGTTATAGACAATAACTGCATCTGTAAGTGTGTATTTTAAATTGTGATAGCTTTGGGAGGCCTTGTGCCTCTAACATAACTGTTGTTCATTATACTGAGTAGTATTCCCTTTGGCTTTGCAAGGAAAACAATGTAAACTGAAAAAGCTAGTATGTTCCTAATAAAATATGAATTGCTTCGCACACTGTTAATGCTCATGTCTGAACGATTAGAATAAACCACTGATGAAGTTACCTATAAAGTATGTGAACATAAAATACAGTAGCGATTTTTATATTTGAGCGTCAGGGCATTCTCTGCTCTGTGTTTTAGTATAGTGCATGAAAACTTACAGGCCTGCCTTCAACTTATTCAACCAGTTTACTGCTAAGTTTTTTCAGTCGCTCATCTTTTCTCTGCATTCTGAACTCTAAGGTTTAGATTATGGGAGCATAAGTTGGATGCAGCGCTGTGAAAAAGCATCTGTGCTCTTCCTGATTTCCTGGTTTGTTTGTTTGTTTGTTTTGGGGATTTTTGTTGTTGTTTTGGGAGGATTTTTGTCACACATATATCATCAAAAAATGTTAATGTATTAACTGCCTTTAATGTACAGTATTAACAGTATTAAGTTATCAAAGTTACCAAAAAATCAGGAATTTAAATCATGGGGGGGGTGGGAGCATGAGTTCAATTTCACTGCCTACACCGAGGCAGATGTGTTGAATCAATAAATCAATGAAATAGAACCTGTCTGCCAAAGTCAAGTTGGCTTAAAGATCTCAACAAGTGACACATCATACAACCTCCTCAGACCTTATGTCCTCTGCAGTTGTCGCACAAAAGAAATTTAAACTGAAAGACGCCTTTTCTTCCTCAGTTTTCAGAAGGTTAACAGCTGAGAAGCAAAGTCACTGACATCAGTCTGGAAAGGGTTGCAAAGTTATTTCTAAGGCTTTGGGACTCTAGCAAGCCACAGTGAGAGCCATCATCGACAAATGGAGAAAACTCGGAACAGTGGTGAACCTTTCCGGGACTCGCTGGCCTAGCAAAATTATTCCCGAGAGCACATTGATGACTCATCCAGGAGGTCACAAAAAAACAAACATCTAAAGACGTGCAGGCCTCAGTTAAGGTCAGTGTTCATGATTCGGAAATAAGAAAGACTGGGCAAAAATGGCATCCATGGAAGAGTTCCAAGGCAAAAACCACTGATGACCAAAGACAACACAAAGGCTCATCTCACATTTGCCAAAAAAATATCTTGATGATCCCCAAGAGTTTTGGGGAAATATTCTCTGGACTGACAAGACAAAAGTTGAACTTTTTGAAAGGTTTGAGTCCTGTTTCCTCTGGTGTAAAACTAACACAGCATTTCATACCAACAGTCAAACGTGGTGGTGGTAGTGCGATGGTCTGGGACTGCTTTGCTGCTTCAGGACCTGGAGCGGCCTATCCAAAGTCCAGCCTCAAATCCACTTGCGTTGGCATGACCTTAAATAGGCCGTTCATGCTGGAAAATCCATCCAGTGGTGCTGAAATAAAACAATTCTGGGCCAAGATTTCTCCACAGTCATGTGAAAGACTCGTTGACAGTTATCACAAATGCTTGATTGCAGTTCTTTTTGTCAAGGTTGGTGCAACCAGTTAGGTTTAGTGGGCAATTACTTTTTCGAGCCATGTAGGTTAGAACAGTTTTTTTTTTCTCTTAATACATGGAATAATCATTTAAAACTCATTCTTTGTCTAATATTAAAATTTGTTTCATGATTGGAGACATGTGTGACAAATATGCACAGTAAGGGGTGCATTCACTTTCTCAAGGCACTGCATACTGTATCACTGAATGTAGGGCTGAACACGCCTTTAAAGCCTTATATCTGAGGTTTGTTACTCATACTTAAGCCATCTCTCACTGCACGCTATTCCGTCCCTCTAGAGACAATCAGTCTTTGTTACTCTGAATCAAAATCGAGGGTCTATTGATAGACATCTGTAACCAGCTCTTGATTTGATGTTTGTTTTTGCAGCTCAATAGATTTATGCAGTGTTCCATCGTATCAGGCATCTTTATTCTCAGTGCATGTTTGATTTAAAACACTGTCAACCTCTATTATTGTTATTATTGTTGTTGTTGTTGTTGTTGTCAGTCAGACAAAATGATATCAACAATTTCTTTGTCTGTTTGCTTGGTTTTTAACGTTTTGCACCCACTAGAGGGTGCAAGTCTACCTTACTTCCCCTTTCTGGTTGTTTTCATTGACAATGTGGGGCAACGACCTCAATGCACACTTCATCTGGACCCGTCACCAACAGGACAGTCACCATATTTCATGTTTTCAACTGCTAGAGTTTTCCTGGAGGTGAGTTGTTGATCCACAAAAACAGCAAGGGCAAGGATTTTTTTTTTTTTTATTTATCTGTAAAGCAGTATAACATCTGTACACTCAAGTGGTGCATTTCTGCAGGGAAGCTGTGCATGTAAATGTCTGTTCATCAAACCTTCTCCTAGTTAAGATGTTTCTAAATGTGGTGTGGTTGTTCCCCACAGCAGATATCACCGTTTTCCCCTCGGTGTATCTAAATTCTGTATTCGAGACCCCTTGAAATGATGAACCAAACTCGGCGCTTCATGTAAATGCTCACAAGATGGCTCTCTTTACCAGTAACTGCCTTACTCAACAGGACGATATCAGAGCTATAACTTTACATAATAACTGTACACCAGTTGTTGCTAATTATGCTGCTGTGTGAATTATTACATTTTGCATTAGTGAACATTTGTTATATCAGTCACATCTATTTTTGTTGTTATTAATGTTTACCCTTCCAGAATCTGCTCTCTAGAGTGTGCGCTCAGTATATCAGGCATGAGCATAAAAACACTGTGACGCTTTCAACATGGAGGTTGTGATCTTTTGCTAATAGCAAGCTTTGTTTTCTTTCAACAATGTGAACCTTCCTTCCCCAACCAAACAATGAGCACTAAGGCAAGTGATCAAAAAGCACTCAGGTTTCATGATAGGATATGTGAATATATATGTGTGCATGTATGCTCTTTTCTGTCTCCTAAAATGGTGATGGCCTGGTGATAGTCTCCCACAGCCCATTAGTCAAAGCTTTTCTTTAGCTGATTAACGCCAAAGAAGATGGCAGAAAGCTGGAGGGAGGACAGCAATTTGGTAAAAGAATGTGGCTGAGAGTGGGGAGAGGAGTAGACGGGAATAAAATGAAGGAATTATAAATAGAAGCCTCATTACAGTTGTTTTTTTTTAATTTATTTATTTATGTAAGGATTAATAGGCAGCAGCTTCTTTGCCAGCTGAGTACAGAGGATTTGGGGAAACATGTAGCAGTACTATAAATCTGAGGGACATGTGGGAAAAGTATCAATGGGAGAGTACTGTAAAAAAATATGAGTGACTTATTGTAGCATGTTCACATTTCCATTCCCAGCAAGGCATAAAGCAAATGGCACCATGAGCTTACTTTAACACACTCGCCCACAGTCTATCCCACTTCCCACCACCCCACCACCCCCCTTCCCCTCCTCTGGACCCCATATTTTGGGGCCTGACTGTGAGTCTGTGGCGCCACGCTTACAACTGACAGCTTAATACTGCAGCAGAAATTGGTTTTTGTGGAGTGGGCAAAAAAAAAAAATAGATGGGATTTTAAGAGGCTGCTTTTCGGGGTGGGCTTTGCTCCACTGTCTTCCTCATCATCTGTCATATTTGCCTGTTTAATGATCTTTAATAACAGAGTAGGGCACAGCGCGGAGAGCGAGATACACTGCCAGCTATTGTGCCTTCATCTTCCTGATGATGACTTGAGGTAAATGTTATGACGCAGAGGAGTATTTCCACTCACAGGCAATATTCTTTCCAGCCAAGTTAACTGTCTGTCAAACCGATTCCAGTCAGGAATCAACTTCTCACCAGTAAAAGCATGGATTTTATTGGTCAGTTCATATTATGGGTTCTTATTATGAGTTATTTCTGTGTCTTCTGTTTGTGTGTGTGTGTGTGCTACTGTAAAAGTCTTCAAGCCGAGTTTATCATCAACTGCAAAGAGTCCATGCTAAAAACAAAGCAGCGCTGTCACGATAGAAGGCCCACCTCTGCAGAAAGCACAGCTGTTTTTACTGTATGTGACTGCATTAAAACATGTGCAAATGCAGATCTGATTCAGAATGCAATCTCCTCATATGCAGGCCTCTGAATATGATATATGAATGTGCTTCTAAGAGAGCACATGTGAATTCATGCCCTTCAACACTCTTCAGCACAGTTGGCTCTTTCATTGCACACAGTTTGAGTCACAGAGCTGCACAAATGCTTTACTTTTCTCTTCACAATGTAGCCAGGAGCCAGAGCCTAGCTACAGTTGAAGCCCTTAATTATTACAAGTGAAGCCCGTGGGTGCATTAATCATATTACCTGAAGTGATCCAAGACTAGTCCTATCTTGTAAATAAATGCTGCTCTCCACGAGTCAGGAAGAGTGCAGACAGGTACAGCTTCCACGCTGTATTGTATTTGGCAGCAGGGCAGCCCTATGCACAAAACCTTCTTTGTCTCACTAACAGAGATGGTACTTGAGTGGAAAGTGGGGTTTGCTCAGAAGCAGTAATGATGTAGTATCTGTGTTTTCCATCAATGTGAAATAATGTCGTGAAGGAAGCTTGCTGCTGATTGCCATCTTTACCATTAAAGCTACATGTTACGCTATTTATGTTCTCCCAGAGCTGCTTACAACCTCATAGCTCTATGAGTTTGATATTTTCTGGCATGTTGGGATGATCAGTTTCTACTGGGTAACTGTATCTGTATTCTCCTGTATTAGCCTCTCTACACAGGCTCCCTGTTGAATCCAGAATTGAAATTTAAAATCCTTCTCCTCACATACATGATCTTGAATAATAAGGTCACATCATATCTAAAAGAACTCATAGTACTATATTGTCCCAATATGCTCTCAGACTGCAAGCCCACTCGCTGTTGCTCGAGTTTCTAAAAGTAGAATGGGAGGCAGAGCCCTCAGCTTTTAGGCTCTGCCTCTGTGGAAGCAGCTCCCAGTTTGGCCCCTCTTTGCTTTTAAGATTGGGCTTAAAACTTTCCTTTTTGATAAAGCTTATAGTTAGGGCTGGATCAGGTGACCCTGACCCATCACTTAGTTATGTTGGAATAGGCCTAGGCTGCTGGGGGGCCTCCCATGATGCACTGCACATCTCTTCTTCACTCACCTCTGTTTCACTCTCCATCTACTTGCTCATAAGACGTTGCCTAATTGTTGGGGTTTCCCCTGTTTTATTGTAGAGTATTTACCTTACAACATAAAGCACCTGGAGGCAACAGTTATGATTTGGAGGTATGTAAATAAAGTTGAATTGAATTGGATCACAACATGATTTGTTTTTGATATATCTATGCACAAGCAAAAAGCACGTAAAAACCTGCAACAGTTTAAAAATGAGACCCAGTCATTTAAACATATATTTCCCAATATGATTACATAATATAATTCTATGATTTTAAGCTATTTTTCCACAGTTTACACAAAGAATTAATTCCCCGTGTTTTTTTCTCTTGTTTTCATGAAAGCAAAATAACTGAAAGATTGAAGCTGTTAAAAAGAAAAGCTTTTAAAAAGATTATACACAGAGAGCATTTACTATGATGACTTTTTTTAGAAATGCCTGAACTATCCATTGGCACAGATTCAACAAGATCCTGGAAACATCCTACAGAAATTGTATTAATTTGACCAGTATGAATTTTCTGATCTTCAGTTGTCCAATTTTGGTGAGCGCGTGTAAATTCTAGCTTCTGCCTCCTTTTTTTAGCTGATGGAATTGGCACCCAGTATGATCTTTTGCTCCTTTAGCTCATCTGATGTGTCCAGAGACGCTCTTCTGCATATCTTGGTTGCAACAAGTGGTTATTTGAGACTTCCTGCCTACCTTTCAGCTCAAAGCAGTCTGGCCATTCTCTCCTGACATATATGGCACATTTTCACCCAGAGAACATCCGCTCTGTGGTTTAACAGCCATACTATGTTCAAAGTCACTTAAATCACCTTTGGTCCCCATTCGGATGCTTGGTTTGAACTTCAGCAGATTATCTTGACCGTGTCTACATGCTTAAATGCACTCAGCTTCTGCCATGTGATTGGCAGATCAGATATTTGCATCAATGAGCAGTTGAATGGGTGCGAGTGTGGATGCCGATACATGATGTCATTTCCTCCTGCAGACTCTTGAAAGCCAAATAACAATAGAAAAGTTCTGATTTTTCATCTGGCTAGCTATAACCTTAGTGATCCTTAGCATTTATGAATCAAGGTAGTAAATAACACCCCACATAGAACCTTTTTTTTATCCAACTATAAAGGTTTCCTTGTAATTAAAATATATCTAATACTACTTTCTAACTTGTTTTCATCACTGTCTGCTTGTTTTCAGTCTGCTGTTATTTTGACTGTTAAAGCTTTCTTTGTGGGAATGAGGAGTGACGATCAAAGATGTGTTTAAAGGATCATTCACTGAATAATAGTGAAAGCTTGTGCACTCCTCCTTTTGTGCATTTAAAAGCAATGCTGAATGCAAGGAAAACCGATCCTCCTCTTTTCAGCCGATTGAAGCACAACGCAAATCTGCTCTCAGCTTCAATACAGTAAAATAAACTGCCAGCACCGGGGAGTCTAGGCCCTGCAGCTGGTGCATATTTTCATCGTGTATTTTAGTGTTCGATCTTTCCCAATTATTTATATACGGTTGCCTCAGTACAGTCTGAGATATTTTATCTTTCTGTCCTTCTTGCCAATAAGTGTTATGGTCTGTGGGTTTTGTTGTGGGATTTTGGTGGGGTTTGTGAGATTCTAGCTATTTGTGAGTTTCTGGCTATTGATATTTTTGGGACTCTTCAGTTCTTAGTTTTATCTGTTGTTCGGTTGTGAATTCTCAGTTATTCCTAGCGTTTTGAGTTTTGGGTTCTGGTTATATTTTAGTGCCGTTTGCATTCGATCCCTCAGTGTTTTCTGTCTCTCTGTCTCACTTTTGATAGTCTTTTATTTCTCATTTCTTGTGTGTTCAGTTTGACTTCTTCCCCATTGTACTGTGCTTATTGTCTTCACTGTGAAAGTTTACCCCAGCTGTCTCCACTTCCCTCTTGTTCCTCTGCCTGTCTGTTCCATTGTGTGTTTCCCCTTGGTATCCATTAAAGGACCCAGCGGACATGGAGTTATATGAGCAGCAACAGGTAGCTCTTTTTCTGTTGGAAAGAACATTTAAGCACTTTAAGGCATGGCTCACACCAGGGTACAAGCCCATCCTGCACCAGAGCCTGAACCTGAGCTCGATCTAGAGCTGCAGCATCCCGAGAGTCCGGAGCATGAGCTACAGGGACCTGACAGTCTTGAGTGCAAGGGTGCTCCTCCTCCTGAGCCTGAGCTTGAGGGTCCCAAACATGGGAGTCCCTAGCTGCTTCAGCCCAAGCCAACTCCACCTGAGTGTCCAGATGAGCTTGTCCAAGGCTCCAGTGTTGCTGGTGTCAGAGGTATCTCTCTGCCGTCATTCACATTGACCCCCACAGAGTCTCCTCCATTGTTAACCGCTGGAGGGGTCTCATCTTCTTTTTCACTGGCCACATTATGTGTCCTATCGCCTCCACCAACACTGGTCTCTAGAGGGACTCCTTCATCGCAAGCCCCCAAAGGAACATCTCCGATGCCTCCATCCATTCCCACTGAAGGTCTCTGTCATCGGCCCCCTGACCAGTTACAAGCGGTGTCCCAATGGCTCCTCCAGTGTCGACCTCGAGCTTCGTCAGCGGGGGATCTCTGTCGCTGTGATTGGCCTCCTGAACACTTTTGTTTTAGTTGTTGGCCACTCAGCCAGCCTCCAGAGTTCCTCCATCTCGGCCGCTGGCCTCAAGACCGGCCCCCTGAATCTCTGTCAACCCTGGCAGCCACCTGGCAGACCCCCTAAACCGCCTGCAGTCTCCGCTAGGCCTTCCCTGTTCTGTGTTTCCCTTACAATCCCAGTCTGTTGGATCATTTGCTCATGTTGAGCTTTCCTTGTTTCCTTGTAATTTGCGAGTATCAGCAATGAAGCTGTGTTTTAAGTTTACCTTATTAAAATTTCTGTATTTTTGTGATATTTTTAGTAGTTCACAAACCAGTGGCTTTTATAACAGTGGCTATGTCCATCTTTTAGAATCTATGTGTGGGAATGACCTAAGGAACGTGTAACCTTTCTGAAACCCTTTTCTTTATTATTTGTTTATTATTTATTTCTTTTATTTCTACAAGGTGAGTGTCATTTCTGGCACCCAGATATCCTTAAGACATCTGTAGTCACTGTCAGGATGGTCAATCACATTTTAAACTTTGCATGTGGCCACGGCAGCTGTTTGATACACCAAAGACACGTGTAACAGTCCTCATAAATGTCTCTTTTTGTGAGAAGGGGGGGGGGGAGCATACAGGGCTGCAAACCACATTACTGTGGGAAAAGAAAAAAAAGTTTTGATTTCAATCATGGATAGCACCAAGCCACAAGTATAAATAAATATGTATAAATATATAACTCCCAGGATATTTCAAGTCATACCTTTTAAAATGTTTAGCCTGATTCATGTATGACCTCAGTGGCCATGCATCTGGGTAACACCAATTAGCTGCTGTTTCAAAAAGACAGTTATAAACCAACAAGTAACATTTTTATGTGAATGAATCAATGGAATGTATTTAATACTAGGTTTGATACTGGTCAAAAAAGGGGGACATTTAACTCAAATAATAGATTTTGTTGAAGGAAATATTAAGCTTTTTGAGAAAAATATGTAAAATGTAGCAATATAAGCACCAAGTACATCTTAATTTCTGCAGTTTTGATTATGAAAAAATGTGGCTATATAATGCATCTACGATGTTGCAGATAAACATTTTATAGTTAATTTATACATAATGTGTCATATTGACAAGTTTATGTTAGAAAGGACAGCAATAACACATCAACCTGGACCGATGATAGTCAGGTTCACATGTGTCCAACTACAAATCTTTTATGCGTGCACAACACGTGCACAGCAGTGAAGGCAAAAGCCTCATGCACACAGACACACACCAATGTGTAATTACCGTGGACGCTCTTTATTGTGAGTGAAGACTGAAAGGGGTGTTGGCACCACAAAAACATTTGTAACAACAAATCTATTCAGACACTTACATCACCCAGCTGGAGATTTTAAAGAAGCTAACAAAATAAAAGTGCTTAAAGCTAAAGCTAGCCAAACTTCAGAGCCAGCTGCGAGCCAGCAGCCTCGGTATGAGCAAAGGAGCAAAATAGTTATGAGGGTGATTATGGAGACAAGTGAAAAAGAGAAACGAGTACATGTCCTGTTATCTGTTGAAGTTGTAAAAAATACTGGCAAATGATAGAAACTTCTTAACAGACAGACAACATGGCTGTATGATTACTGTTATACACATATTCACCATTGCATGGCTTTAAATATTTATTTTCCGCTCTCTTTTAAAAAAAAATTAAAATACAAAATGAAAGCCTTTCACGAAGATACGCACTTTATAACGCGATCTATTAAAAAAAAAGGCTTTATTTGTACTCTCAAATCTGTGTGAAATGGTGCACAAAATCTATTACACATATCAAATTTCACGAGTTTGATTCATTATAGGTAGCTTTGTACCTTATATAAAATCACATTGGTGCTTGCAAATCACAACCAAAGCCAGAGGAGAAAGTGGAAGAAAGCCGAATGCACAAGCTGTTTGGTGAAAGGTCTTCACAGTTGGACTGACAGGTCTGTAGCTCTCGTAGCAGGCTGTGGGGATAACCCGAGCTGGCTGCAAGCCAAATGCTGTGAAGTAAGAAGGTTCAAGTTTAGCCTCCTTGAACCAAGTATGATAAGGTGAGGGGTCGGGAAAATGTTAGGAAGCCATTGTTTTCAGAAATTCCAATTATTTGGCTATTTAAGTCAGCTGGGGTTTGAACCCCCACCTCCTTTCCTGCACCAAGTGGTCTGCACACTATCATCACAGTGACCACATGTGTGCCAGAATGCTGGGAGAGTGAGGAAGGAATTACAATGATAAAAAATGAGGGCACGCTATAAAGGTAATGAAAGGGTGGCTGTGATATAACTTAGGTCTGGAACATAAATTATGAATTGCACAACGATTGTGTGATTGAATCTCTGTTATGAAAGACTGTGTGTGTGCAGTGAATTTGTCAAAATGCCTTCATGCAGAATGGTTCCTTTTTGCTCAGAAATCCACAGTCATGGGGCCACTGTGTAAGCTGATAGCAGATGCCTGTTTTTGCAGTCATTTCATGTTTTCTTTTGTTATTCTTTGTGTGCTACTACAAAAAGCATTGTTTTCTTATAGCTACTTTCTTCTTACAGAAGGCATGAATAAAGCCTGTCTTTGCTTAAACATTACGCTCTCTCTAGTGAATCTATTATCTCCCCAAATGAGCAGCTTAGGATGCTAGCCTCTATCTGACCTGCTCTTGTCCTGAGTTCCATATGTGCTGATGGACCACGAATGCAAGCACTGAAAACGCTTGTATTGGATGGTCTGCTGGGATCCAGTTTTGAAACAGATAGTTCAGACTCCAGCCACTATGTTTTAAAAAACTCGTGCTTGCCTCAATGCGGATCATTTCATGCGCAAATAGGCAGGGGAGGCAGTAAATAAGATGAAAAGATATGTGTGATAGGCACATACAGGTACAGTAGAACAATCAGCACAAGAGCGCACAAGTGCAGATCTACAGGACTCAGTGCTTATCCAAGACACTGGCCCTCCCACAGGATTCAACAGTAGGCCCCCATGGGTCCACTCTTGTCCATGCCTCACTAACAGCTGCACTCATGATTCGGACCTTCCCAGACTGAATGTTGTCACATACAGTAGATAGCGTCCCCCCATGGGCTCATTTACAAATAATATACACGTAATAAGTTTCAAGCAAAAAGCAGGAAAGGTTCACCGCAAAAAAAATTATAATAATAATTCTGATTTAGAAGATTAGTTTAGGTCTGTTTCTTTCAGCACAGCCATCTTTCTTTTCTTTTTTTTAACTACAAATTCATGTAATTCCTGAGGTTACATAGCTATAGTACATTTTGCAATGGGCCTCTTGTTGAAAACACACATTTTTTCCATTTTTTTTTTTTTTTTTATTGTTTTTTGACAGGGAGTTCCCTTTTACCCCCTTTTTTTTTTCTTCCCCTACCCCAGAAAA
>VUQK01044059.1:41823-52209 GCA_015106715.1 Bujurquina vittata
TTTTTTTTTTTTTCTTATGTTTATTTTTTTATAGTACTTTTTTAATTGGGCCTTTTTTTTAAAACAACATTTTTTTCCTTTTTTTTTTTTTTTATGCTGGCTTTTGGACAGGCAGTTCCCTTATACCCCCTTTTTTTACTCTGCCACTACCACAGAAATCTCTTCCTTCTATTTAGATGACTGCAAACCAAAGAGCAAGAAGCCTACACATACAATGAGCTTTCGAAAAAACGTAAAATTTCACACTTCAGGAAAATGAAAGCATATTCTGATCCTAAAATGATAAAAGCAGAATGACTCAAGCCTAATAAATCTCTTTTTTATAGCGCATATTTCATTGTCATATCCTATAACGATTATGTGCATTAGTTCCATTTTTTGTTGTTTAATTCATCCATAAAGTCATCTATCATATTACAATGACTCAGCCTGTGGTATGCAGTGCTCTTGAGAGGTGCTTTGCTATGCTTTTTTATCTTCTGCCAGTGTGATCAATTGTGGTGAGTTTGGCATTAGTCTTGTCCATAGCTGTGAATGGATGAATGGAAAAGTGATTCTGCTGCATATGTCAGATTGATTCAAATCAATACTGAATCTAAAGGAAGAAGGCAGCAGGCACCCTCACTCTCTCTCTCTTATTGTTTCTCTTTCTGTGATAATAAAATAAATGTAACGTATGCACATCTACTGTATGCACATCATCCAAGTGTAACAATGACGGGGGAAAAAATATTTCAGTGTGTATTAAGTTGCTACATTGCTGCACCAAATATAGTTGGTTTTGCAGGTGAAAACCTGCAGTACAGTAAATATTCATAAACAAATAATAATAAAACAGGCACAGAAAGTAAAAGATACAAGTCCTTTTTTTAGCTCTGCACCTTATTTATTCAGCCTGGCTTCTGTTACACAAAGGAATACTACAGAATAGCACAATATTAATGTAAATTAGGGTGGAAGTGTGGAAACAGAAGGAGACGATAGAGCCGCCAAGAAGTTTCATGACAATATTGTACATTTTGAAATTAAATGTAAAATCCCATTTGTAAAAAATAATTGATCAAAAATTGCCATGATCACATGCACTGTGAAGGGTAACTAACTCAGTTGGACCACTGTTTCTTTTTTTCTCTCTATTAACACCATGCACATCAGAATAAGTAAATCATTTCTAACTATTGCTGCTCTAGATCATATTTGGTCAGTTTATGTATAAAAATGCTGGACTTGATTAAATATGTTTATTCTATTTACCAATTTAAACAATATGAGCTGATGAAGAGGCTCAGTAAGCAAAGGTGAGCCACAGGAGCACAGACAAACACAGTACGATAGACTTTATACTTCGCACACAGAGCACTAACAGAGCACACAGGAGGAAAGGATTAAACGCAGTAAATAAACTAGTGCTAGAACCAAAAGAAACAGAGGACATCACACAGACACACAGAGGATTACATCTACTAACAGATAATAGACAAGTTGCAAACCAAAATATAATAAATCATAAAGTTCATTTTTTCATGAGAAATCATAAAGGAAAATGGCAAGAGACTCAGTAGTACCAGAACAAAGACTGGTGACTCACAACAGAATAATAAAACACAGGGGCCCGAAAACGCACCTAGAAACACTATAAAGTAAAAACAGAAATCATAACAATATCACAAAAAAAATCACTGTTAAAGATTTAAATGTACTGACAGCTAATTCCCCTAATTTGTGCCTTCCCTCTCCTGTGTCCACCTTCCTGTTACCTGGAAATTCATCTGAATTTGCCATGTTGAAGACTGTAATACTGTAGCTGGAGGACAGAGGAAAGAGGAGGCTTGCCAGATTGTGTGTGTGTCTATATATATATATATATACATATATACTATGTTTTTTTTTACTTTTTTTTGTCAATTATCCTTGGAGTTCTTTAATGGTGCTATATAAATCTAACTCATTATTATTATTATTATTATTATTATTATTATTATTATTATTATTATTATTATTATTATTATTATTATTATTTAAAGAGGCACGGCACACAGTTGGAATAAACACAACATATGATGTTTTTCGAGATGACCAAATTCTCTGCCCTTCTCCACATCTTTTTTTGGAAAAAGTCTAATATCTTGTCACATTGTGCCATTTTTTAAATGTAATTAAAAGTGCCCCTAAATAAAAAAAAAAGTCATGAGCACTGTTGCACCTGAGATCATAAAACACAGCTGCAGTTGAGCTGTAGCAAAACTTTATGATGCAGCTGTGCCAAATATCATATTTAATTAACATCATTTTAAATGAGGTTATGAAGCAAGGATCTTTTTTTTTTTTTTTAACTGCCTGCTGCCTCAAGTAGCCTTCCTCGCTCACGTCTCTAGTGAGAGGCACTAAGACGCGAGAAAGAGTGAAACTGAGGATATGCAGTCTGAGAGAAGGGAAAGGATGTTACTGTTTTGGCATTAAAAATAATGCCATGTTTTAGTAGATCAAAAAGACTACTGGGCTGATGGAAACAGACTTTGTCAAAATATTTGCTGACAACAAAACACACTTGCTATATATGTACAGAATTAAGCATTCCTGATGCAGACACTGATTTCATTTTTAGATTTTCGCTCACCACTTGCACAACATTTTCAGGGCAGGACAACAACTCACTCAGTCATGCATGCAAAAACACAGCTGTATAGGATTGGCAGAGACACACCACAGCACTGCAGACACACTCTAGATTTCTGTGAATGTTCATTATCCACGCTCCTTCTTAGGAGTCTCTGCAGGATGCAATTTTTGAATGCAATCCTGCGGCACCCCACCCCTTCATCTGAATAATCTTTTATGTATTTGATTCCACTTCTTGTAAGTGCAACTCTTTAGGGGCATTTGCCACACAAGGGGGCGGCTGTCAGCGTCCCAACAGTCTGTGCACATTTGCTGGGAAAGCAAACATTTACTATAGGGAGAGAGGAGCTGTCAAGGGGTATCAGAGGGTGGGGATGGGGTAAATGAGAATGATGACGACTTTATCAGCAGCTTTCAGGTTGGTTTCTGTAACCAGAATGGATGGAAGTTGAAATCAAAAACAGACTGTGAGTGATGCAGACAATAATTGAAAGAAAACAAAATAGAGGAAAGAGGGGGGGCTTAGGTTGAGTAATGTAGCAATTTAGCTATCAAGAGAAAATCAACAACAATTTCAAGCAGGATTTACTTACTTTACTCAGTTACAAACGTGCCCTAAAAGCCTACAGTACAAACTCCTTACAGATTGTTTGGTGCTTGCATCAGATTTTTGCAGCGTGTGTGCAAATGGAATATCCATGTTGTACTCTTCCCAGAATTTTCAGTTTTACATTACTGGAAAGCCCTCAGCCAGTGTCTATGTCCACATTTTTGGTAGACTTTTGGCTCCAGTTGTTTTGATTTCTGCTTTGGGCAGAGTACCCGTGTTGGCGTGTGGTGCGAATAATCCAAACACAATCAACAAGGACAAAATACCACGTAGTAGAAATGAATATCATTATTCTACTATTATTATTTATTTTATTCTATTTTTAATGCTGAAACACAACAAGGCTTGCTAATAATATGTTCAATATTTTATCTGTATAAAAACAACATGCTGCATGTAGATATTTCACTCAGATGTTTATAGTAGTTTTCACATCGTATCAGAGCTTTTCCTGTTGAATTATTAAACTGGACAGATACTGCAATAAGTGAGTCATTTGTAGGTTTGTTGTGTAACATCAGATGAATCATTATGTCACATGACTACAAAATGTTGCTCCAGTTCATGTGGCTGATACTGAAAAGTCTTACCAATGCCTGGACAAAGCTGGGCTGAAAAATAGCACAGAGGCACTAATCATAACAGCACAGGAACACGTTCTAAGTACAAGATCGATAGAGGCTGGGGTATAACACACCTGGAGAGACCCCAGGTGCAGCCTGTGCAGAAATGCCCCTGAGAAAATCCAGCACATAAAAGCAGGGTGCAAGATGGTAGCAGGGAGGGCATACATGAAACACCATATCCAGGAACATCTGTGCCGAAAAAAGCCAGAAAACCCCAGGTCAAAAAGGGATATGCCCCCACGGGTGGTTGACCAAGTTAAGCTCCTGTGGGACTACAAGATACAGAGAGACAAACTGTTGGTGGCTAACCAACCGGACATAGTAGTGGTGGAGAAGCAGAGGAAGAAAGCCATAGTGAAAAACGTAGCAATACCAAGTGATGACAACATCAAGAAGAAGGAAAGCTGGATGCTCGATAAATACCAAAGGCTGAGAGAACACTCACGGAGTGACCACCCACACTGGGAGAATGGCTCCAGCAGCAGTGACGTCCCAGGTCTCTGTCCGTAAGAGTGCAAGTCCTAGGAAGAGCTAAGATACTTCACAGGACCCTCTGGTAGAGGACCTGAGCTTGGAGGACAAAGACCAGCCGCAGGGCAAGTGTGGAATTTTTTTTTTTTTTTTTATCCCTCACTGCTGATTTCAAAACAATACTTTAGTGGGGAAAGTGTAGCTTAAACTTAAGAAGTCTTGGTTAACCCTTGAAAAATCACATCAGGGATTGTTCAAAAGTTATAAAGCGATGCTCTTTCTCATATTGCATTACTTTACATTTCAAATCAAGAGTCATGACAGAAGTGGATGAAGGTAAATTTACACAAAAATGGCTTAAGTACGAAATTTGTGCATTTATAAGAGACAAAGGAGGAGAGATCTGATGCCATTTGGCAGATTTTTATTCCAAGCCACTGCTCCCAATTTATTCTCTTTCCTTTTTTTTTTTCATCTATTCTTCCTGTCAAGCACATCAAACTGGTCTTGCCATCACGTACTTCAACTTTTTAACCCTCTTTCTGTTGGTCTTTATGACTGGCTGTCATGTCTGTTAAAACCATTCCCTTTTCCACGTCAACTGTATGTACACAGAACTTCATAACTCTAGTCTTGAATATGGTTCCAAGTGTAGAGACAAATCACTCGATCTCACAACTCATCGACATAATAAATGTTACCGTATGGTTATCTTTCTAGTTCACCGCCTTTTGGGTTGGCTGTGGCTCAAGAAGTAGATTCAGTTGTCTAGCAATCGGACGGTCAGTGGCTCGATCCCTGGCTCCTCCAGTCTGCATGTGCCATGCTGAACCCCGATTTGACCCCAGTGTCTCCATCAGTGTTAGACAAACCCTATATGAATGTGTGTGCAGTTGTGTAAATGAGGCTTGTATTGGAAAATGCTGTGAGTGCTTAATTTGAGTAGACGTATCAGTCCATTTCCCATATCCTTTTGTCCACCAAGCTGGCAAAAAGATAAAGAAAACTAACTAAAAATGAGAAAGGAAAATTAAGCATTCTAGAACTGAAAAACTGTGATATAAAGGGGCAATTACCAATTTATTATCACATTTATTGCTCATTTAAAATCAATATCCAGAAAGCTGACATAAGAAAATGTGCATGTTTCCCTCCCGATGTGTGGGTGCAACAAGTTGGGATACAGGGATACTAATTCTTTAGTCAGATACCCCTAAACCACTGCAGAGGGAAATTTATGTTCGGTTCGTCGGACTCTCAGGTTCCCGCAGAGGTGGATGTTTTCAGTTTCTATGTCTCCAATCAATCGCAACTTTTCTTTTCTTCAGCTTCAAATGTTTCACGTATTTACACTTTTCATTTTTCTGCACTAAAAGGGGATTGAAATGGTACAGCGAACATTTTAAGGATTCAGAATGTAAAACTTCAATGAAGGAAAACAAGGGTTGCATATTTCCGGTGGTATCCTATTGTAAAACGACTGGGGGCATATTTAAAGAAGTAAAATGTAGGGGGGCCCTACACTAGTTTTATAAGCATAAATCACAAGGTGAATACACCACAGTTTAATCATATACTGTTAGCCTTATGCATTATTAGAGATAATGCAGCAGGCACCGAGACAAACATTAACAGCATCACATAACCTGGCACGGTGCCCTCAGAGTCACACAGACAAGCACCTGACAGATACAGTAGCTTCATTAAGGCTTTCAACAGCTTGGTATTAGTAGAGCAATACAACCACAGGACACAGTTTATCTTGAAAAATCTGCCGCACGGGCGTGCACTGAGCATCTTCTCAAGTACAGTAATAGAGTCGTGATTGCATCGTTGCATGTGCATCCATATGAATTTGCTTCTGTCATCACGTGGCAGGTATTGTATTTTTGGCATGTAGTGGTTCATGTAATCATTGTCACGTGAAAGGTCACATGCTGCCGACAGGGAAAGAACTGAATTGGCGGCCACGTACTCGCCGTTACTCCCAATCAATAATGACCTGTTGAGGAGAAACTGTTGGAAGCTGAACTTGAGCGTCATAACGTCTGTTTGTGATAAACATAAGCCATCTTCTCTATGATTTTTGTCTTACTCTTCATTGAAATCAGCTAAGCAGAAAGCAGCTTTTGTTCCTTTGTGCAGCTTGAAACCAAATGAAACAGGAAGGGGGTTTACTGTGTGGAAATTGTGAAATGCATTGCCATTTAGAAAGCATGACCAATTATCATCATCTTAATTATCACTGACGTCATGTCATCATAAACAAGAAGAAAGAAATAAGAACTGCTCTGGGTTACTTTGTTATGTAGTCAGGTAATAGTCGCTGTGCTTTTCCATATGTTTATTGTTATTAAAGTGAGGAGTGGGGGAGTTAGCCCCATAGAGAGTGGGGTCAGTCAGCTAAGCCTGACACTTGACATTTCATCTCAAAAGCAAGAGCTTAAAAATTGGGGTAGTATTTAAAAGATTTATGATGAAAATGGGAAAATAATATTCCACCAGCAGTCAGCCTTACGTCGGTGTTTTCTTATTCACAAACAGAAGATTTAGGTGGACTTCAGGAGAAGGGAACACATGAATTAAAGTCTGTTTTCGTTCATTTTTTTTCCCCCCACTGTTCTACTTTTTGTTATCCCTCTGTCATTTTCGCTCTCTGTCTAATGCTGGAGGGAGTCCAAACCCTTTAGAAAGCCGCTTGCATCATATGCAGAGATGACTATTTGGGAGTTTGGAATACAGCAAGCTGGTGTTGGATTAAGAGATTTTAGATGTAATCTCAAAAAGGGTAAAGCACTGTTAGTCATGGGTGTTGTGATTAATGAAGACATAAGGAATTCCATCCTTCTTAGACTTTTTTTAAAAAAAACAAACAAACAGTTGTTTATAGTCCCTCCAATTATGTCACTGTGTGTAACCGTTTTTGTTCTCCACAAAAGAGGAATCTAGTCACATCTAGTTTAGTCACTGGTCACAAATCCTGAGTATCCTTTATTATCATCAACTGTCTCAATTAACTCTTTTATCTTTCACATATCACTCTGCTTGTCATCAGATAAAGTAATCTTATTTACTTGTTTTGACTTTTTTTTTTTTTAGCTGAGCTGAACCGAGGGACACAGGATGCAGTGTAGAAACCAGACCATTCAGAGAGCTATTTGCAGCTCATTATATGTTCATTAGTGTTCACTAGACTCATCATGCTGTGCCCCAGAGGAAAATGAAAGATTCACAGAACTTTGGCAGATGTTAAATTTTAATCAGAGAAGTCTAGACTTACACATTGCAGGAGTCCTTGGCTTAAAGAGGTCTGTATTGTTTAAATTTATTGTTGAATACTGATAAACCACTAGACTGTAGCATCAGGGTTTGGCATCGACCAGAAAACAAAAGTTAAAAGAATTAAGATACAAAGAAGAAAAAGAGCAATGTGTTGCACAAGTGCTACTTTAAAACAGATGAATGGGGGGGGGGGGCAATAATTCCCCAAATATATACTTGCATCCCTGTACATACACCATGCAGAGGAATATGGATATCTTTCCTCTTGGCATGCGATTATTTAAAGTCCGCTGTATAACTACTCTGCCGTCGAAGAATAATGTTTTGATCTCTACATTTTCCCAAGGTTTTGAATGTCATCATTAGTCACTGGCTTCTTTTGAGCTCTGCTTCATGCTTGGCAGGTAGAATTCAGCTTGCCTGGTTTATAAACTTGAGGCAACTGCAGAAAAGTTTCATACTGTGCTTCAGCGAGCCTCATTTTGATTCAGACATTTTACAGTAACTGTAAACTCTAAATAGTAACTGGAAGCAACTGGAAGCTGCACCACGCTTTTGAGCTTTTCGTGTATCTCAGCTGCAATAAAATGTAAGGAAGAAATGGTTGTAAACAGTGAAAGATTTCTAATGCAGCTTTTGTGTGTTAGAAAGAAAATGTGTAAGAAAAAAAAACTAAATAAGCAAATAAGGTATATGAAAATGATTGTACTGGTACGCCTCCCTTTGATGAAACTTTACTACTTATTTCCCTTTGTATTGTCTTTCTTTCCTGGGTTGCACCATACAGATCAAGAATGACAGGTGATTGCATCCCACATAGAAGTCAGGATGAGGACCATTTCCCAGCTGTCCTTGAGGGGGAGAGATCCTTCTCCCGCAAGAGGCGTGACATGGCCAAGTGAAGGTGATGATGTTATGAATGAGGCTGGTTGGCGGCACAAGGTGAGGCTGCCGACTCTGTCACTCAGGGGAAGAGCTGACAGGGTGTATGCATAGACAAGGAGACGGGCCTTGGAAATGCAGGCAAGGTTAATCTGAGTGATATCTGGAATTGATAGACTAACCATACACAGAAGACAAGGATGAGCATAGGGTACCACAGGGTCCTATAAGAAACAATGTGGAATTCTAGCGATGCATGTGTACCTTTATGGCAGCTTCCTGACAGGTAACTGTGGCTATCACAGATAATTGGCACGTGGAAGAGAAAGTAAGCAGGCAGATATCCCCATCAGTAAATCCTATTTCCCTTGATGCCTCACGGGAAAGTAGGCTTTAGTCACAGCCAGCAAGTTTGATCTGCTATGTCCATTCGTTTCATAGATCCTCCTGCCAGGTCAGTTTATTTGAGCTGAGCTGGTGATGATGCCACAGCAGGCCAGCATTTTTCACCAGTCTGTCCTGCAGAACTGTGCCAGCGATGACAGTCACCTGGACAAGAAGAGGCAGTCACTTCAGCAGCCATTTCACATCTAAAACTGTATATTTAGGTTGTACGGCAGAAAGAATTAGATGTCAAGACTCACTGTCATGCACTCAATGGGAAAACCTCTCTCCCCTGCCCCCACCCTTTACCCTCCTCTTCTCCTTACATGCCCAGGACTGGGGTCCTTTGAGGTTGGTCCGCAAATGCTGAATGGTCGGCACGTGTTGGGTGTGGTGGAGAGACGCTTGTCTGAAGCAAAAGATGCAGACAGTGCCTGATCCTGATGTACGGTGCCTGTGGCTGATGTAATTGAAGTGGGCAGAGTGAGGATGGGATGATCCCCCACCCCCATTCCCCTCCCCTTTACAGACGCACACTCATCTCCCCAGCACTCCATCCCTCTGCTAGAACTGCTGTGCAATAGAGCTGTCGAGTAGTGAGTCTACTAATGGAACACCCAGCTGGCTAGAGACTTCATCATGCTGCTGTGAATTATTCAGCTTCCAGAGGGCTCTCCTCAAATTATTTAAAAGCCCACTTTGGGATTCCAATGAACTAGACGGGGCCTCAAAGAAATGCACAGAATTTGTCTTTTAGGTTTCCATGAGTTTTACCATCAAGTCTCCAAGAGAGACAAACTGTTTATTCAAGCTTTTCAAAAATGTTAGATTGCTGAGTAAGCAACAACTGGGTACTGTTGCCTTATAGACATCAGATCACATGTACAGTATAAGGCAAGACTTCCCTATAAGGCGAGTTTCACACTCTGTTGCTTTTAAACTAGGGATGGCACGATACCACTTTTTTGTGTTCGATACCGATACCGATCTTTTACATTTGGGTATCTGCCGATACCGATACTAATCCGATCTTTTTTGAAAACAAACAAACAACAAAACATTCTTTTTTAAATGCCTGGATACATTTTATATAAGTCAACAGTCTCTCACACAACAAAATCAAAATATTTTAGTCGTCCCATGTACCAGACTAAGGACTAGGGGAGGACAGAGCTTTTCAGGCAGCGGCACCAAAGTTCTGGAACTGTTTACCACTCCAGCTCCATTTAGCTGACTCTGTAGCATCTTTTTAAAAAAACAGTTGAAAAGTTTTCTGTTTAGCCAGGCTTTCTTCTGAATTTTATTCTTTTTCTTTAATTATTGTACAGTGCTTTGTGACTTTTTGTTTGTGTAAAGCCCTATATCAAACTCTATCACCTGAATCATGTTGCTCGTGTGAGAAGGTGATTCACTGGCTTATGTGATGTTATGTGAAACAAACAGGGTGGATAGAGCAGCTACAAAGTTCTCTTTTCTTCACTTACTGATCAGGTGGTTGATGAAGAACCTCCA
>VUQK01044059.1:60893-80555 GCA_015106715.1 Bujurquina vittata
GAGCAATATATAGTAATGGCCATGAAGGGACACGAAGGACAGACAGTGAACCCTGTCAATCAGGCTGATGAGGGTAATTTTTGCTGCTGATTTACAGCTTCTGTCTTTTTGTCTTTTGATATTTTTTTTTCCCTTTGGTAGGAATTGTGACAAATTAGGCCATGTCCTTGCTTTTTTCTTTTTTCTTTTTTTTTTAGAATGCTGCTATCAACCAGGGTCACTACTCAGAAAAAAGACAGTAATGAATTATATGCACAGTATTTTCCAACTGTAAACAGAGATGGGGTCGTTAACACAGACTTTGTCCCGGTAGCCATTGACCCAGTCTAAACAGTCCCCCTGCACAGCTTTTGGATCTTTCCATGAGCAACATGCAAATGTAACTTTCTGTGGAAATTCAATATTCTTAATAATATTTTCAAGGATGTCGTACTTTAATGGCATCCCCAAGATGTGGGAAACAGGTTTTCCTAATTCATTGCACGGTCCCAAGGGTGACATACTGAATGGATGATGCAGTGTATACCCCAGTGAGAGAAAAGAAGAGGCGTGAGGACAGTTTGAAGTTGGAACGTTAGCATTGAGAAAATTCCACAGAAATTCACTGTATTCCCAAAGAGCAATGAAGCTCATTAAAGACCATATATCCCAGATAGCAGGCTCCCACTGTCACTATATTACTGATCCAATCTTTATTTAAAGAGTTTAATTTACGTCCATGATATGAATGAATCTGTGAAGGAATAGTGTAGTTTCTTTTATCACACTGAGTAAAATTATTTGGGGATATTTCATGATAAGTAGGGGATAACAGTAAGTGAGCAATATATTTTCTAAAATAATGTTATTTCTGAAAATAACAGAAGGAACTCAACCTCTGAAGTGTCCCATTATTTAAAAAAAAAAACCAACAAACAACTGACCTACAAAAGCTAAGTAGTCCTTATTTTTTAAATTGCGTGATTCACCTGGAAAAATAGAAATCTATTACAAAAACCAAATTCTCTGTCACAGTCAAGTCCACTAAAGGATAATTATAGATTTAAACTGGAGCTTTAATGGCCTAGGTTTTGTTTTTGTTTTTTGAAGAACTGAGACATAAATTTACCCTGAATAAAAAATCTTTTTTGTAAAAGTCTACACCTGAGACACTGAGCAGAACACATCAGCATAATTACCAGACCCCACAAATACCTCAATGTCAAATGACAGGACATGATACCATATTTTTTAAAAATCTGTTTGCATCCTGTTAAAAGTTGACACTGTGAACTAAATGCTTGGAGCAAGGATTTGGAAATCTCATCACGTGAAATCAGCAACTGGGAAAAAAAGTTACATGTAAGCAAATCATTTCAAAATAAAATCCTCTTGAGTCAAATGTATTTCTTCTTGGTTTGGTATGTCTTCTATTTTTATTTTTGAATATTGTTGAAAAAAGAATAGTGACGTTTAAAAATCAGAAAATGATCACTATACCATAAACTGTTTAAGTTAATTCAGTAAACATTTTCAACACAATATTTTATTGTTATAAACTGAGAGGGTAGATGCTATCTACTGTCCATAAAGTTATTGGGTTTTTTTTTTCCACCAACCTTTGCAACTTCCCCTCTATGTCCTGCAGAGCTTTATTGCTTTTCCATTTCCTGTTTGAAAACGCACCTTGCAGGATAATGTCTGTTAAATGCGACAGTTCATGGTCTCACTAACCGAATCACCTTGAAAGTATGCAGTTTTCATTTTTGCTCAGTCTCCCGGGTCCTCAAAGTACTTTCCTCTGTGGTTCTTTGCAAACAGAGCAGGCAGCAGGACATTTGAGCAGCTCTCCAGTGATCTACCCCTGGAGCTCTCAGGTGATCTGCCTACAGTATGTGGATCCACTTACCGAGCAGCTGCAGTAGGAGGTTTGAGCCCTCTTAAAAGTCCACGTCAGGCTATGGTTACAAACTGCAAAGTTGGTGGAGAGGAGGGATGGCTTAGGGCCAGGGGGTGCTCGATGCCTCCTGCTGCAAGTTCAAAGAGAGGTCTCCAACAGCTGTGGAGGTTGAGAGGGCTGTTTAAGGGAGCAGAGTGGAGTGTAAGGTCGCATGGCAACTTAATATAACCTCAAAAACCAAGTTAATGTGTTTGTCTTAATTTCAAATTTTTCCTAAGAAAGATACACTTCTGCAGTTTCATTACAGAAGGAATTGGGCCAATTAGGTCTTATTTCATGCTCTCCTAGGGCACAATTAATTTACTAGGCCACACTTTATGAAGTCCTATTGGTTACAAATATTGTAAGCCGCAGCTCCATAACATACTGTAATGGCTCAATGCCATCACCACAACCAAGGTTAACAAAGAGTGTTATTTCAGGATGAAAGACAGTGAGTTTACTGGTTTCTGCAAAACATTTTGAATCATAAATGGAGGAAGTTTCTTCAGAGCGTCTCCAAAACAACATTCTCCATTTCAACTGAATTTGACATAACTCTGAGGATTTGGACTGGCATTTAAAATTGATGCGGTCCAAACAAGTTTATGCTGGAACTGAGAATCCCCTTTACATGAATGCAGCTTTGCTGAATTCAAGGTTAGTTTAGCAGAGACATGAACAGACTGTAAATATAGTACTGTTTGTGGACCAGCCAAAATATGCAGCTCTCGCCTCTTTTTTTGGCAACGTTTGGCAAAAAAACAGCCCCGTGCTTAACTTGCTGCAACAACACATTTTACATCCTATATGGGGCTGTTTCACTCTTTAATCTACTCATTCTGCTTATCTGATCTGAAAAGACCCACAGTTTTAAAGCCTGAAAACAGAGCCCAGATCAGGTACAAGAGTCTAGCTCCTACTCAGACCACTTACATGTGCTTGAAGGAAGCTTTATGGATTTTAAGAGTAAGTTTTTGCTTAGTTTTGTTATTTACCAAAAACAGGCTGCCTACCTTAACTGTGGGTGTCACAAAGAGCAGCCTCATTTATATTAGTCATTGTGGCATAAATACTATTTTACATGTGCCATCCTCTGACAGACACAAGTCAAACAAGTTCACTCTATAGTGGGTAAAATTAGATTTGCAGTTGAATGACTGGTATGTGCTGTGCTGTAGCAGCCAAGCAACGAAGGGCAAACATATTTTAGACCCCATGCATCTGTCTGTCCATCCATTTTCTTAATTGCTCATACGACTCGAGTTTTGGGGGAGACATTATTGAGCAGAATGTTTTCATGCGGTGCTTTTTTTTTTTATAATGCTTTTGTTGCATTCTTTTATGAGCTGAAAAGGTTGCCAGAGAATTTTATAAATATTGGTTTGAAACCTGTTTTACCTGAAAGACAGCGATACCAACAAAAGCAAGAGTCTTTATTTTTGGACAGATGGCCAGTTGGAGATAAAATGAATAAAGAGCCGTAGCAAGAATTAGTAATGAAGATGTTTTCATGAAGAGTAGTATACTCTGTGTGGGACTGAAAAAGAATTTTCTTCCATTTTGCCATCATTATAGGGTACCTGTCAAAAGTTTGGAGACATAATGTATAATGCAGTGCACAAAAGTGAAAAAAAAAAAAGTTTGTGTTTTAAATAGATTTTCTAAGCCAACACTACGAGGTATGACCACCTCTGGAAGTGATACAAGCAGTCACCCGACTGCACAAGTGTCCTGATCTATTGTTGAGGAATTGCTTCCCATTCCTGGATGAGTGCAGCCTGCAGCTGTGCAGTGGTAATTGGTTGTGGCTCCCTCTAATGAACACATCGACCCACCATGTCCAATGATGTTCGATAGGAGACTTATCGGGATACACACAGGACTAAGTGGCTGGATATGCCTCTAAACCAGAAAGACCTGTGCTACTCTGACAGTATCGGGGGGGATAGGCATTGTGTTGCTGAATCAACTGCAGGGCAGGGGTGTCACAGCAAAAATGGTGCAAGTACAGGTTTTAACTCCTCATCTTTGTGCTTCTAATTGCCACCAGAGAGCAAGGTGACATACCTAACAGTATAACTGAACACTGCAGCAGCTTACCAGACTTCACCTCTCACAGCACCCCTAAAAATAAATACTCTTTAAGTTTTAGGGGTCACGTTCATTATTGTATTTCCTGAGCTTTGATCGGTGAATGATCCAAAAGTAGATCCTGAGATAAAGTAGAATTGGAGTACATGTGTAGCTGACTTTTCAATCACCCTGCCTATTCTTGTCTCCTCTAGTTAGAATGTTCTAGTAACATTATACTGTATAAATATTTGTCCGACATAACTGCAGGCTCATTCAGTTAATCCTGTGGCTTCAGCTCAGGCACAATGGACCCTTATCCCAACCAAGTAACTCTACACTCACCTCTCTGGTCATTATTGATGGCCTGGTAAGTGTTACTGTTACAAAGCAATTACTCTGCCATTAATGTTAGATGAGCTGCTCTACAAGTACAGCTCGATGCTTATCAGTTTTCCTCTGTTGCTTGCCTCTTGACTTTCACTAAACTGTACACCTTCTACCACACATGGTTTCAGTCTTTAATAAGTGGGAGGTGAGAATGACAGCTGGCAGTCTTAGCCCTATATCAAGGGAAATTTCACTAAGTTCAAGAGGCAAAAAAGTCAAGAGGTGAGCAACGTGGCCCCGCTGTGACTTTGGGAAATCTGGTGACCCGGTAAAATGATATCACACCACCAAAGACGGAAAAATAGGCAGGGGGAAAACAAGAAGTGCAGAGAGGTGCAGGGATCGAATGAGTTGTCCTGCCACCTCCACATGTGGTTTTACCAGTGCACAGAAACAGTGCATCTCCAGGTCATTGAAAGGTAGAACATGCACACACACACACACACACACACACACACACCCCTCCCCCAGATGTGCGTCATGTGAGTTGTGCCAGACAGGTAGCTTGTTTATGCAGAGGAGGGAGAGGAAAGACGGTTCACACATCAGGTCATCACCTTTCACATATCAATCAACAGCATCTGCTGAGAGATCAATTAACACAACTTCAGTAACAGTTATCACTCATGAAGGAACTGAAACTGAGGATGCACTTTCATCACTTAGTTAATTTGCAAGGATTTTCTTGTGTGTGTGTGTGTGTGTGTGCATATAGTCCAGCATCACACTTAAGCATGTTGTTTAGTTCAGGTCCAACAATGATATTTCATCAACAACAAAAAGATGACGGAAATGTGTTTTTTTTTAAGCAAAAAGATCTTTTTGTGTTGCATCTCTACTTTAAAGAGTTTGCCTATGTCTAATCGATCTCTCATTCCATAGTAAATCATATGTAAACCCTTAAACGTTTTTTTTTTTAAATACATGTTTTTGTTGTTATTACATTACAATTGATTAACATTCAGAGAAGCTCTCGTTCTATTTTCCCCAATTAATATACTGTCAAATATCACAGAGTATATTTTGTTGACATACAGTTGTTTTTGATGAAGTTGTGGGTTCTGTGAGACTCGCTTTCCTGGGGCACTGAAAAAACTGGTCTGCACTGTAGGGAACACATTTTTATAATAAAATCATTAATTTTCATCTTTCACAAAGAAAATCTGGAATGCAACTGTAGAAAAATATATATTCACAAAAAGTCTGAACAAGCAGAATTCATAGTGAATGGAATCCTTATAATCTAAAAAGTCAAAATTAATCTTCTTAGAAACCACAACAGGTTGCATATTTGTGTGGACAACTGCTGTATTTTTCATAATGAAGTAAACATAAATGGCACCATTTCATCATGCGTCCTATTTATTTATTTATGCATTTATTTATTTTCATAATTTGAGGTTTTGTTGTTCGTAGCCTATATGAGCTTCTCACAGCCAGTTGTGGTTTGGTTGCTTCATTGTAGTTGGAAAATAAGCGCAGCGGCCACCGTGCAGTCTCCAATCAATGAGGTTGTTTGTGTGGGATTTCATTGAAAGTAACCAGTCATAAAATGGCCAGTTCCTCTACTGCTTTCCACCCACAAACTATATAAAGTCTGGTTGACTCATGCAGGCTAAATGCATCTTTGAGAGCAAAGTTACCGCTGAGAGCATCTATGCCATCTGGCACTCGCCAAGCAGACTCTCATGTTTGTAGCGGCTGCTTTGCACACTTGTCTTTGAATTCTACGTCTGAGTGACCAGAAAAGAGGCTGGAAATGATGAATTTCCCCTGGGATGAGGATGTCCTCAGTGATTTGACTCGCCTTGATGCTGAGAGAAGAACGAACCTAATTAAGAATGTTATTTATAAATTACACAAGGAGTAAGAATTGTCATCTTTTGAAATTATACACAAAGCATCTAATAGAATCAAACCAGAGTTGATTTTAAATTATATAAAGGGTGAAATTATTAAATGTTATCCATGGTTTAACAGGATTTCGTAAGTAACAAACTTTAAAATTGTTTCCAATGAGAAAGAACCTGATAGAGGAGTTTGAGGAAGATGGGTAAGCTGTATTTCTTGATGGAGAGTGGAAACCCATGAGAATTGACCATGTATGGGCATCCATCCTAAAAATAAGAAGTCCAGTGGGAGATCCACTGGACTTATCCAAATCCATTTATGCTGTCCCATCCACAGAAAAATGGAGAAAAAATCAGACTGAATGCCTTGTTGCAACACAGACATGCAAACACAATAATTTATGTGTAATTATGCATTTAAAAGGATTTCTAGATGTTGCCACAAAGGGACTTGCTGAAGCTGTGGCTGCACCTTGTCAACAATTGCATGGTCATTCTGGCCACCATAACCTCAAACAGTGCAAAAAAAAACCCCTACAGCAAATAACATTTCCTAATGAAGAAAATGTTTTTCCAGGAATGTTTTTCCAAAATCTGGCTGCAGAGTAGAGGTAAAGCCATTAACCAGTTATTTTGATTCAATATAATGTTAACAAAAGCAAGCACACACACAGTTACAATCTGAGCCTATTAGTGGGGGGGAACAAACAAAAAAACAGGCACTTGCGCACACAATTGTCCCCATTTCAACACTTTACTGTAAATGTGCTTTTGCTGGTTATAGTGTCTTGGACCCAATTTTGACGTATTGAAAATAAATTAAATATTTAAAAAAAGATTCACATTTTCTTTTAATTCAAATAGATTTTTTTTTTTTTTGTTGGAAAAACACCTATGTGATGCACTGGGCTCTATATCTCTTGCTCTCCCTCTCTCTTCATCACACAGGCACACATCGCCGCTCACACGTTACCTATTTGTCTGTAGGTGGTGGTCATAAAATCGTACATCAGCAGCTTTGCAGAGGAGCATGTCCTTAAGAATATGATAAAGAGGAAGCAGGCATTTCCTCCTCAAGAGGGATGTTTTCCGCTGCACGTCCTGTCTGATTAGTGAGACCAGAGACTCTTCCTCTCAACTGCACTGCTAAACAATTCTTTTCTGCATATTTAAATCAAAACAGGTTTCATGTTATAGCATGCCGTAAAAAAAAGTCTCCAGACAGAAATTCTTTCTGTTACACATAAATCTGTCCTAGCTTGCCCCTCTATCATGAAAGAGGGCAGGTTTGCATTAACCCCCTACAGCCTGTGCAGAGCCAGTATGTCATATGCTTCTTTATAAGGTGACTGGCTTTGGTGTTTAGATGTAAAAAAAAAATAAAAAATCTTTGGTCTGGCAGCCATAAATTTGTTAATTTAGTTAGTATTTGTGAACAATAAAACCTCGACATTTTTCAGCCACACGACACATCAGCATTGTCTAAAATTGCTGCAACATGAATCATGGACTCAACTGCAAAGAGAGACTTTGTGAAGGTGCTGTTCAGCTGTGGGAAATTTCCTCGTCTCATTTAGAGTCCGTCTAGGGACTGTAGTGGCAGGGATGCATTATTTGAGTGTCCAGCGAAAGTAGGGGGGAGAGTGGCTAGCTGAAGTTTATGGAGATTTATTGCTCCTTCCCCAGACCTTAATTGCCTCCTCCTCTGTGGGTACTCCAGGGAGGCCTGTGGTGAGCAGCGACCAGCACCAGGGTTCTTACAGGTGGGCCCACCAAAGCGCTGTTCTCTAAAACTTGTTATGGAGACAAATAGAGTCGCGGAGCCAGACGACAAACAATGGACAGAGAGATGGACAGTCTGTTACTGACAGGGCTCAGGACTTCAACTTGGCTCTCAGAGACGGAAGAAAAATAGCCTTAGATTTACTTTACTGGTACCGATTATATATCAATCGCTGTGGAGTACTGTTATAAAATAGTGACCGAAAGAAACATCTGAACTTAATCTGAGGATATAAATTTTGTGACGACTACTCCAAAGCCAAGAATTTATTGTTCCTTTTTTTTTTTTTAATCCACCTTTATTTAATCAAATAAAAGGTGGTTGGTGAAGAGGGGAGAGTAAAAGCACTTACATGGAAATGAATCATTTGCCATGAACATCAAACATGCTTATTAATTTATATCAAAAAACAAAAAAATGCATTTAAACTCTGATTACCAACATCTGCAAAACATCTTAATGTAAGATCATTAAGATGATAAGTCATTGTTTTGTTGTTGGTTTTTGTCATTTATTTTATTACTATTATTATTATTTCAAAATATAATTTAATGTAATTACATAATATTTTGCTCTCCAACTGAGGCAGATTTGTGAACAGTTGCATTTTGGGCCAGTTTTTTAATGAGTCGCTCTGAGCACGGTTTTTCCAACCGCATCAGTATTTTCCATCCACTGTTTTGCTCTTCCTGTCATATGGAGGGCGACTAGCAAGTGCAGCTAGTGATGCTCGGTTGAGTCATTTGTTTACATTTGGGTCACGCATCACCAGCTGCTAGTGTCTCTTCCGCTGTAGCCTGGTTGTATTTGATGGTGTTTTCACCTGGTGTGGTGAAACAAGTTTATTGTTTCCACTTTTAAGCCGCCGTACCTCATAGCAGCCGCGGCCAACCCCCGTAACGGCCACACCGGCGCTATATTTTTAAATATTATATCAACACTTCAACACAAAAAAACAAACAAAAGTGACAATCAAATATATTCTGATAATTTACATTTTTACCCTGGAGTCACCTCAAATGTTCTGGCTGGTGTAGAGTGTTTACCTCATAATGCTGGGTGTGGAGCATCCACAGCGATTTACTCTGGAGGAGGCTGGTAATTTTTGAAAGGAGCCCAACACGGGTTATTGAGTCAGTGAAGCTCACTTCTGTCTGATGACAGCGCTACTGAAGTGAGAGCGCTTCTGTTTTTGCCGCTGTTAGCTAGTGTCACAGATTTCCCCTTTCTTTCGGAATTCTCAGGAATCTGGAACATTCTAACAGAATTCTGTTGGGATATAAGGGATCCATGGGAACAGATGTCTTGCATATTTTGCAAAGTACTGCGCCTTCCTGTTGAAGTACTAAATCTTCATTGAAGGTCTGACACTGTCAGACATGCCTGGTCTTCCCTCACTTGGGAAGGTAAATGCATTGCGCTACTATAGCAACAGTATTGCAGATATATATCACAACCCTACTCTTAGATTTATCTTGCAGCCAGGAGGGGTTTGTAATATTTATTTATTTATCTCATTCAAAATTCTGGCTTCTTAATAAGTTTCATAGCACCTTTTTCATTTTTAAAGAACTAGTAGAGGTGGCGGTTTCTGTAAGGTGAAAGGACTGTTGGAAATGACGGGCTCATATTTATTGCAGGAGAACATGTCTTGGGTTACTGGCTCTATGATGAGCTTCCAAGTGAGATGGCAGAGAGGCAGTAAGTGCACTAATGACTGTGAACAGTCTGGCCTCTTAAACCATGAATATTGGATGCTTATGGAGCACAGTTATACCACACCGCCTACCTAGTTTATGACGCTGCTCTTCACTGAGCTGAGATCAGCTACAGAACACGGCAAATATACTGTCATGCAGAAGGGGTGAAGGGGAAGGAATGGGGGAAATAGTGACTGTAATTGCCTGAGATCAACAGGCAGAGGTATAAAACTGGGGGAAAGGAAATGCTGAAGAAATCATTTAATTTTCAAAGATGAGGACACTAAACCAACAAAAAATAAATACATTCACTAATATTTATCATTTCAAAAAAACAACCACGCTTATCACTCACCACCTGCTTCCCCAGCAAAGCTACAGCCCTGCAAAAATAAAAGCATATAACCTGTTGCAAAATTCAGTGGAGTGGTCATTAGAAGATTAATCTGTGCCCTTTTGTTTTTGTGGGAAAGAAAAACAAAAGAAAAACACTCAGATCATGGACTAGATTTTAATAAATAAATGAAGCAGGTCCATTGGGCCATCTGGTTGCTTTTTTTTTCCCCTATCTGCTCTGAGCTGTACTGGTCCTGCTCAATTATTCCGTAGCGATCTCAGATCATCTTTTCAGGTCGATTTTGTCAGTGACTCAACAGCTGCAGGAAAAAAACTGTTTATTGTTTACTGCAGATACAGATTTAGTTTGCCAATAAGAACCAAAAATGCACCAAATTCAATTCCCGTTTTTAGATGTAATTTTTTTAAAGTCTTCAAGACAAATCACACAGTTACACCGAATGCCCACTCCTCTTTAGAAAGGACCGCCTTAGTTAAAAGAACAGCTAGCAAACATAAGCAAAGGTTGTGACCACTCTTCACTGTGATATTGATTTTACTCTGGCCGGCGCTTTTTCCACTTTTCACCTTCAATGAATGTGTTACATCATATTTTCTGGACCTCACCACACTGTGTTTACTTCTAAGCTGATCTGCCAATGAAGGGATTTCAAAATCCTTCATGCAGATGCTTTAGTTTAGCCTTAAATGTTCTTGCATACGCATGTTGAAGTATATGCCCCGTCCATACACTCCCTCGACCATCCCGTAGTCAAAACCTGTTTCAAAAGGGGGTCGTGCCTTTGCTGTTGTTGCATCAAGACTTTGGAAGAATCTCTCAGAAATGCATCAGCTGTGATTGTCTTTAAATAAAAGCTGAGGATTTACTCTTTTTGTCAAGCTCTTGGTTTCTAGAGCTGTGGTCGGAGGACAGGTTATTTTATGGAATTAGTATGAATGAGTGTAGCCTAATTTTTTTAGAAACCCCATTAGTTGTATTTATTCTTATTTTTATTATAAAGCACTTTGATTTTAAATGTGCTATATAAATTGAAATATTCAAATATTTAAGTAAAAAATGTACTTACTTTTTACTTACTGCAATCAGACAATATTTATAATATGTTAGGAAAATGAACTGATCAGGAAAGGTCTGCAAAACTGAAACATTACTATTCCCTTTTTGTTCTCAACAAGTAATCAACAAGTAATGCTGTTTTATTTAAATTCTGGCTTCACTTCTCTTACCCAGTGAGATCAGTGCTTCACCGTAAAATTATTATGTAACCTAAACCTCTGTATTGTAAGTTTGTCCATCGCCTCATCCAGGGGGTTTCCCTGGAGCCAAGTTGTTTAACTCTAATCAAACCTTAATCGCCACAAGATCTGACCGGCTACTTTGATTTGTAACCATATTAAAAGGTTCATAGCAACAGGTCAAACTGGCAGAAATTCAAACAGAATCGCAGCACTCAACTCAGATTTCCTATTTATAGTAAAAGCACACCGAATTCTATAAGGTTCCCTACAAGACCATTTCAATATATGAAAAATAGGCAAAAACTCAAGTGTTGACTCGTGCCCCTAATTATCTACAAGTCCACAGCAGATCTGCTGAGTAGCCATTATTCTGCTCCTATTCTCATTATGCCACACTGTAGTCCCTGTGGCAAAGAACCCCCTTGCCTTCCCCCCATTCCTCTTTCTAATGAGGAACAGAGGAGGGGATATCAAGACCTCAATCAGCCTCAAGTCCACTTCACATATGTTTTGATGGATCTCTGCTTATGTGCCGAGCCCTCCCAGCTCAAGGGATCACACCGCCGAGCCTTATCAGCATTCCTCAGAGAACACAGTCAACAAAACCACATGGGCTCACAGTGACAGGGAACGGCTTGACAAAGACAGGCAACATCTCAGTTTTTGATCCTATGACATCGCAGGAAGTCAGAGCTGGACTGCATCATATAATTTGCCTGGAAGCTCAGTGAAGGCCTAGGTGCTGTATCAGAGGGAACAGAAGACTTTCAATAAAAGGTTAATGCATTTCATTGATGCAATTAAAAGCTGACCGGGATTGTTAACCATTTATGTATAAAAAAATAAATAGTTTGAAATCATCGCCTTTGACCACAGGAACTTTATATCTTTTTTGACTTTAATTTATGGCCAACAAAGAGAGCAAAAATGCTTTTTCCCTGCCACATCTCTTCTCTCTCCTGATAAAAAGAGTCCTGTATTATGCAACCTGTAGGAGTGCAGTGATAACAGGACATGCACTTACTGGGGTTAGAATGATTAGCTAATCTAAATTGCCCATAGGTGTGAATGAGAGCATGAATGTGAGTCTGTCTGTCCCTCTGTGTTGGCCCTGCGACAGACTGGCGACCTGTCCAGGGTGTACCCTGCCTCTTGCCCTATGTCAGCTGGCCCCTGCGACCCTGAAAAGGAGAAGCGGAAGCAAATGGATGGATGGATGTCACAGAAGGCATCACAAATGCAGGGTTCCAGCCAAAAACACAGGCTGGCGTTGTTGGATGGATGGGGTGGTTCCCCTCAATACTGAGCGACCGCTTGCTTGTGTTAATGGTCTGGTTGCAAACTGTGGTGATAGCGATCTGTTTCAACAGGTAAGGTAAGCACTGGCTTATGTTCTTGTTGCAGAGTTATCCATGGTAAAGACATGTTATTCTAGAACAATTTCAATTTCTGAGAACAGGCTCCTGGTAACTCGGGGGAAATAAAGTTAACGATGACTCGCTGTGTGTGATGCAAACAGAATGAATTAAGCCATAGAAAATATATGTGTGTAAGGTTTGTGCAATAGCAGTGATATTATCTTTGGCTATTATTTTAGGGAATAACACAAAAAGGGACAAAATTGATGCATTTGCATCTGCTGCGTTGGTTTATCACC
The DNA here is from genome assembly GCA_015106715.1 of Bujurquina vittata. Classification (NCBI taxonomy): domain Eukaryota; kingdom Metazoa; phylum Chordata; class Actinopteri; order Cichliformes; family Cichlidae; genus Bujurquina; species Bujurquina vittata. The sequence goes on from VUQK01044059.1 coordinate 73,861, forward strand.
AAGAAAACCTGAAATGTTTTCTGAACTGACTGCAAGTGCCCTTTTTATGTAACAACCTGAACTAAATGTGTGATTTATTAATTTCACCAGCAGTGTAATGGAGAGCTAATGAATAGAAGAAGGCAGCTATTAAGGAAATGATTGAGGCTACATTGGTAGGATGACAGGACCACACTGCTGCTTGGCATCTTCCTGGAGAATTCTCTTTCTCGTGAAGCATCGCATTCATTTCTCAGCCTTGTAAAAGAACAGTAACTTTAAGAGCTCTCAGAGGTGTCATTCACAAAAGTAAACGCTAGCTCTAAATGGCCTGTGCACCTTTCCTGAGCAGGAATAAGACAAGTTGAGAGGTAAGAGAAGCCTTCGCACATCTACCTGGAAAAAGTAATCGTTTCCTCAGTATAGAATGCTCCATGTAATTTTAGCTGCAAAAAAGCACGCAATGGCTTAAAAACTCTCAGTGGTGCATTTTCTTTAATTGTCCATGCATGTACATATGCATAAACAGTATACACTTTATTTGGTTCCAGTCTAGAAGTAGCAGGCACCCGTTGAGAAAACAGGATGTTAGCCAGCTGAGTGGTTTCTTTCTTTTGTCTGCACTGCACTTTAACCCATAGACGGAAATAGAGCTATGGAAAGTGTGACTTGTGCCACAGAAAAACAAAATGTTCAGAGCAAGTAAAAATAGCGGGAAAAAAAAACAAGCTGAACGTCTGTTTGGCGTAACCGGCAAGAGCTTTACTATGAGCAACTTTTTAAAAATTCAAAACTGAAATATTGAGCCAAGTGGGGAAGAAAAAAGAAAAGCCTGAGCTCATTTCAGCTCCGGTCACACGGGCAGAATTTAAGCGAGTCCTGCTGGATTTCCACAAAAAGGAGGAGAACTGAAGTGAAACCGCTGCCTCTAGCACCCTGCATGACTGCATGCTGTTGTGCAACAGTCACACACACTCTATTTACTTGTATTTCCTCTGCCAGCTTGTTGTTTTACACTTTCAACATCCTGCGTGCCGGCTGCCACGAGAGGCTGACACTGCTGTTTAACTACTGCTTCATTTACAGTGTAAACCTCCTGCTTATTATAACAAAACCTGAACAGAGGAAGTAAAACATGCTTAAAAACAGTTTTATTAATAGTGGCTTTTTTTTTTGCTGCCCTGTGGGATTATTCAGTGTAAGAACAATGTAATGGCACTTTGATGGCTAAGAAGCAAGCATACACATATAATAGAGATGAGAGCTTAAAGGGGAGTGGGGGTAGAGATAAAGGTCAGAGTCTGTAGTAAACAAATGGTTATTTAACCACAAACAAATCATTGTGGCTAACAATGAAAGATGCTACCTTAGGTGGCACGTGTTCTTTTAGGTTGCCCTATACTTTCTAGCATAAACACTGCAACTAGCATCTGTTCGTATCAATCATTCATAACCTAGACTTCAATTACAGTCTAAATTTTTCCCTGGTGTCTGGCTCTGTTCTCCTTTATGCTTTCCACAAGCACTAACAGGGCTTTTTCTTACAATTGAACCCAGCATTTAACTTTCAGGCTCTAAAGAGTTAAAGAACTTCCTGTATAGATTTTTGAACCTTTTATGGAAGGAAGCCACAATGATTTTTTTTTTTTCTTATCTTAAAATAGTATGTGTCAATGTATGTGACTTTGGGGAGTGCAGAAAGCATCGTGTTCTATCACGTTCCACAGAGGATCTTGATTCTGGCAGCATTTACAAATGTGTGTCTGTGGTTGATTGTGTGTGTGGGAGTGTGTTTTTGGGGGCGGCACTGTGGCTTGTTAACTTAGGTGGTGCTAGTAGGGTTTTTTTGTGACTAGAGCAGGGAAGCTCTAAGTTGTGGTTATGAGGTAGGTTTGCTGTTAATGTTGTTCTGCTTGACTTGATGGACCTGAGTGGTAAAGGGCACAAGGCTAAAAGGTCAAATAGGTAAGACTCTAAATAACAATACTGTATGCGTTATAATGTCCAAAGAAACACTGTGCATCAAGCTACTTGGGTATTTGGTGGACTGTAGTGTTTACAGTTGGGGTCAGAAGTAATTTGGGGCTTTTAATGATTTCTCTGAATTGTTCTTTTTTTCTGGGTGGAATGGTTGTACAGCATACATATTTAATGACTTAAAGAAAAACAAGAATTGAGTGCACAAGTTTGAATTTATTGGTTAGGATGTTCATGAACCATACAGGCTCAAGCCTGACATGAACCGTACACCAAACAATTTAAACAAACTTCACCAATTGTGCCAAGAAGTGTGGTCAAATATCCCGCCACAATTATGCCACAAGATTTCTGATGACTACCAAAAGTGTCTGGTTGAGGGGCAACATTTAACCAAATATTTGTGGGAGTGTACATATACACAGTATTTGATTCTTTATGCATATTTGACCTGGAGTGGCAGTGGCACAGTGGGTAAGTTGCTCATCTTGCAACCAGAGTGTTGCTGGTTTGAGTCCCTGTCTGAGCACATGCTGTCATTGTGTCCCTGGGCAACACACCTAACCCACATTGCCCAAGTGGGAACATGGTAGTGTGGTTGGTGTTTAATTGGCTGCCACGCTTCTGTCAGACTGCCCCAGAACAGCTGTGGCTACATTAGTAGCTTACCATCACCACCACCACCAAGTATGATTGAGGTGTGTGGAATTGAAGCACCCGCTCCAGATTTACTATGTTCATGTGTGCAGATCTCACTTATTCATGGACCTATGAAATACAAGGCTTCTATTTCAGGCTTTCTTCTGTCATTTCTGTATGTTTATACATTTATCATTTCTAGAATTTCATCTATTTATCTGTTTTATGGTTCACCATCTAGTTAAACAAATTGTTACAAGTTCCCTTATTTTTCTTGATCTTTTATGTTGTAACTGCAGCACACAGCTGCAGAACAGTGAGCTGCTCTTTTACTCCGAGTAACTAAAGCTAACCTGACTATTTAAAAGCCTCCTCGTGATACAATGACATAACTTACCGACTGTCTTTGAACCACTTTGAAAAGCTTTTTTTCATCTCATATGCACAGCTGTTAAATACAGAAAAGGCCGACTAGAAAAATAATTTTCCCTTCATCATCTAATTGCTTAAACGGTGATATAAAATTATTGGTGTACACAAATTTCTCTTTGTTAGGGAGCCAGAGAAGGGTGACCAGGCGATGTTCATGCAGTAAGTCCAGCAGACAGTGAGATTATGTCTTCAATACTGGAATGAGTTTTGTTTTGGAACTACTTTTCAGCCATGTTGAGAAAAGATGGCCGGAGGCACTTTTTCAGAATCAAAATGTTTGCTGAGTTGTCAGGAAACCACAGTGGGGTGAAATTTCATTTTGGATGTATTATTTCCAGGTATGAACATCACCCCTGATGTGTTCTGCAAACAAGACTGCCCCATTTGTGTGTCTTGACTTCCCAAACCAGAGATCCAGAATGTTTATGCTTGCCTAACATATTACGGACATTAGAATTTATCTTTAAATATATTAAAAAATGTATATCAACTATCACTATTTCAACTGTAAAGTTAGTTTTAAACACTCAGGTCATCTGCCAGTTTGAAGCTCAGTGGATTAATCCCCAGGTCAAGTGTCTTTGTGCAAGATGCTGAGTTCCCACATGTGTCCAGATGATTGCGTGAGACCTGTGGTTAAAAGTGCTTTAATTTCTCACAATGAGTAGAAAGGTGCTATAAAAGTGCCAGTCCATTTATTTGCTCGTCTCATCTCTTTGAAGCTGTCAGATTGTCACTAGTATACATTCCAGACTCCAGTTACCTTGGTAACCCTTACATGTCAATCAAGTTGCCCTGCGCTCTCGTTGGGAGTCCCTTCAAATGCTCACCTTGAAGCTGAGACAAGTTTATCTCGGTACCCACCCACTTCCGGTGTGAATGCAGCCTCGGTCTGCAATGACTGATTCTTCTGGCAACTTGGTTGCAATATGAAGAACAAAACATTGTTTTTTATCACCTCTGGGTTAAAATAGCAAACTGGTTAGCAAACTGATTTGTACATAAAGCTGTTACAGAGCAACATTAGCATTCATTTGGAGCCAGGATTATCTCTTCCAGCTGGTTTCTATTCCCATATTTACCGTCTTATAAATGTGTTTTTGATTTATACCAGCTTCTCTGGTAAATAACTCTTTCTCTACGTCTCATAATTTTGTTCCTGAAAAATGTTCTGCTGCTTAATATTTCTGAAAATGTCTTTTTTTTTGCTCCAGCCAAAATGAGAGTTTGCCAGTGAATCAACACTTTGCTAAATGTTACAGTGCATTTATTTTGTATGGTCTATAGACACAGTGAGGCCAGCACTTTGATTTCAGATGGAGAAACACAGACAGAGCTCAGTGTTACAGGAAGATTAATCCATCAAGGGCTCCAGGTGCATCCAAACTTTATTCACATGTAAGGTTGATGTTGGTAAGGGGGGGGGGGGACTCTGCTAATGCACAGTTAGTTTTGTTTTTTACTTCTGAAAATTAGTACTTTTTTGTCACCTACCCCCAGGAAGCGGCTCATCCTTTATTTGCATTTTATTGAATTTCATGCTTAAAGCCCAAATTTGTCCTCTTTAATTTTTGATAATCATATAATATTTATACTGCATAAACAAAAAAAGGGGGGGTGGAAGAGGAAAACAAACTCTGAGACCCCACCCCTGAGGTGTAGAATTATCCTGTAAACAATGAAAATACAATTTCCATGCTTTCTTTCTGATTGTCCTTCAGGCACCTCGCCAAGGCGTGCTTGGCCTGCGTCCTGCATTGTCAGATGAAATGAGTGGGATGACTCCAGCGCTGATGTGACCATGCCGCAGGTTTTGAAAACATACAACAACATCATAATTCAACCACTAAAGCACAGAAGTTTGTTGTCTAAGGAATGCCACTGAGCTTCTGCTAATGCTTGTTATGTATGAAGAAAACACAACAGGCATTGTTCAAGTGTGTAGGAGATGTGAGTGAGTGCAGCTACTGTCCAAGAGTCTGAAGCATGCTGTTGTTGTTGCAGTCTATGAGAGGTTTGTGCTGCAGAGCTGTTACTGTAGACACTTTGTTCGGGAATAATAAAAAATGTTGAAAGATGCTCAAGAAATGTGTAATAGCTGGGTTTTTTTTAGCTAGTTTAGGAGTAAATTGCTTTGGATTGATGCAACTGGTGTGTGCATGATTTTGTGCAGCAAAGTGATAAACCTGGTACTGGGAAAAATAAGTTCAAATATTGAAAAGTAAATACATCCTTTGAAAATTGTTAGTTTTATAAAATTATTCAACTTTAATTACACCATTAGCCCCCATCAGTCTCTGCCATCAGCTTGCTGAACCTTTTAACCACTCCTTCATGCTGAATTCCTTGAAGTGAATGATGTTTTAAGGTCATTTCAATTAAATTTTAATCAAAGCATTTCTTAATGCTCATTTTCTTCTTTTTTTTTAAATCAATTTATTTATTTTTAGTGTGCTGAGAATTGTACTTCACTTCACTGAGCCTTACATCATTTTCAAGCACTCTTTGATATGATGCAGAATTCATCCTTAGATCAGTTACAGCAAACCATAGTCACAGCTAACTACCCCCAAATCTTTCCACAACCATGCTTGACAGGTGGCATGAAGTCCAAGTTCTGCAAAACTGTCTTTGGTCTACACCAAACATGTCTGCCGCTTTTGTGGCCAAACAACTCTGTCTCTGATTTGTTTTTTGCTGAGCATTACCCTAAAAGGCTGATCTTTGTCTTTATATTCACTATAAAGCTTTAAAATAAAACTGTAGCTTTTCTCTAATGTCTTTTGGAAAGCAATGGATTTGTCACTGCAGGTAAATGTTGTGCAGTCTTTTTCCTTTAGCACGTTCACACAAAACAAGTGTTATCTGTAGAGCCTGTCACGGCTTTCCGGGGTTCTTCTGGGAGATCTGGGAGAATATTCTGGTGATCTTTTTGAAATTCAGATTCACAGACATCAACTGTTCTTCAGTAAAATTTGCTCTGATGACACCACACATGCCAGTACCAAAGTAAAGACTAAAGCTTAAATGTTCTTTTTTAAATAACACAAGGTCCACCTGTCAGTCCTTAAAGAGTGCTTTGAAACCCTCCATTCTTAATTTTAATGATCTAAAACATAAAAGGGGTGTTATTTATAAAAACTGACAACAGACTATCCATTTTACATCCATTATTTGTAGGCAAGATGATCAGATGTTTACTTTGCAATACCTCCTGAGTTATTTTGTTGGTTTACGTCGTTTATCATGCACTGTCACCTCCCAGCAAGAAGGTTTCTAGTTTAAATCTCCTGGTCAGCCGGGGCTTTTCTGTGTCCTCCCACAGTCCAAAGACGTGCTCACCAGGGTTAACTGGGGATACTAAACTAGCCATAAGTGAGGCTGTTTGAAGTGTTTGGTTGTCTGTCGTTCAGCATTTGCCCTGTAATGCTGAGACACACTGGACTCCAGCACACAGTGGTGCACGTTCTAAAGCCTTAAAACACTGATTAAACAGTAATATTCACAGCTCATTATTCAGTTATGAAAATGGTGCTTAGATTATTGATGATTCCATCCATAAGATGCATTAAAGCATTAGAGAGGTTTGATTTTTTTTTTTTTTTTTTTCATATTTTCTTCTTTTTTTTTTTTTTTTTTTTTTTTTTTTTTTCTTATCTGTTCTTTGT
>VUQK01044061.1:3825-27712 GCA_015106715.1 Bujurquina vittata
TACCAAAATATAGAGAATGGGAATAAATGCAGTGTGAAAAGCATTTGCATTTTATGAGTGTACATGGAAGGAGAATGCAGATTTATGCAGGAGTGATGATGAAAATCACTATAAGATAAATACTGAATATTTATTGAGCCGTGTACAAATGTTTGTATGTTTATTCCACTGAGCGTGATTCTTTTTTTTTTAATTTTTTATTTGCAATCCAGAGGTTTTAACTCTATTGAGGTTTTAAATTATGGTTCAGTTATTTTTAAAATATGTAAGTAATATGGCTGCAGGAGTCACAAAGTTTCACTGGAGTGTTTTTCTGTTTACTCGTAGAAATGGGTGACGTTAGTAGTGGTGCTGATCTTCATCAATCAAATGATCTGATTTGATTTGTTGGTGCCATGATTTTATTCAGTCACATCTCAAAATGATGCTTAGCTTAATAAAAGTAATAAAAGTAAAAGGGGCACTGTATTTTGGCTTTTATTACGATTCCCATTACGTCCCTGGTGTCGTTCAGGTCCTTTACCCACTGCAAATGTGGCATAACTGACTGCTCAGAGGCGTTGTTGAGGGTCTTTGTGTAACTAAAATGGAAAAAAAAAAACAAGGTGTCATGGTGAGCTGTGTGGTGGGCAAGGTTGGACCCACAATAGAGGACTCTCAAAAACAGTACTGAAAGTGGTTTATTCTCGAAAACAACAAGAATTACTGAAAACAAAATAAACTGGGGCTGGATGGTTGCCAGAACTAAATAATAAAAAACTAAGAGCAAAGTGACACACAGATGGGGAAACACTGGTAACGACATGACAAGAACTGATGAAAACACAGACAATATATAAACACCAGATAAGGGCTAGTAGGAAACAGCTTGGAGGGACCACAGGAAGCAAAACTAAATGTACAAGGACCAAAGACACGCCAAAATAAAACAGGAAGAAACTAAATACAGACCAGGACTGAGACGCACACCCTAGACACAAGGCAAGAGGCTAAACAAAAAACACAAAATACATTTGACAGAATATCAAAGAATAAAAGTGGCACAAAACGCTGGGCAGCTCATCCAGGATTATGACGCAGGGAAAGTGTATGAGAGTATCCAGATTTTGTATTCATTTTTTAAGTTTATGCCATTTTTTGTAGTCAAATATGAGGCCATCTGTCTGACAGCTAGAGCTTGACGGAAATTGGGTCACGTAACAGGACAGTGATTCCAAGCACAGAAAACAAATGTACAACAGAATGGCTGAAAAGAAAAGAATCAAGGTGCTGCAGTCAAAGTCCAGACCTCAACCTGACTGAAAGGCTGTGGAGGGATCTTAAGAGAGCTGTGCATAAATAAATGTCCACAAACCTCAATGAACTGAAGAAGAGAGGGCCAAAATCCACAGCAATGTGGAAAGTATAATTTATTGACCGGCATCACTGGTTAAATATTTCTTTTTAAAACAGAAGTGGGTGTGTGTATATGAAGAATGAGGGGGAAAAAAGTGGAGTGCTGTTCTGTTAATGTTATTTCTCTGCTAGTGGACAAAAGCCTCTCATCTGCTGCATGAGTACTTTGGGAAAGCCATCATTATCCAAAAAGGCGTGCAGATCCAGGGTTTTTGAAGCAAAACGTAATATATAGAGAGTTATTTTCTTCGCTTCACACAGTTGGTTGAAGCTTTCGAAAGGGCTGCAGTTTGCGCTCGACAGATTGTTTCGTTATTTAGTGCTCAGGTTTACTCCACTAGTCTGTTGACGTGACGATGTGAAGTAGTTACAAAACTTGTTGCAAAGTTAATTATGAAGTCATTAAATATAAAACACTCCTAAATTAATTAATCAAATTTATGATACTGTTTTTCCACCTTGTTCATTTCAAATATGACAGTTTTTTTGACATTTATGAATTAATTTACAGTCTTAGAAAACAGAAATCACAGTTCTGATGTAATTCATCTTTTCTCCAGCCATCCTTAAAAGATTAAAATCTCAGAAACATTAAGAGAAGCTCAGCCCTTGCACACGAGTCTGTGTGCTGCTGCTGATCGTGAATGTTTTCCTACATATTGTCTTTTCAGCAAACAGCAGAATCGGCTGTTTTTCAGTGCAGGAACTGCTACACACATCGAATGCTTTCTTGTGATATAATGCTTTCTTGTCACTTTACACAAATATGTATAAAATACCAGAAGCATTTAGCCAAATCCCTACTTAATTCCTGTTTCAGGCAGTAATGTGACCTCTTGGTGAAGGATTTTTTTTAGTTTGTCAGCATCTGTCACCAACTGTGCCCAACCCTGCCCTGTGAGTGAAGCCGTATTTAAAGTCAGTGAAGGTCTAATGCTAAAGCATCATCCATCAATGTGGGTTTTTTTTTAGCTCATTAATCATTATCAGTTCTGAATGTGAATGCAAAGGGGCAAAGCAAAATTTATTCATTTTAAAATATTGAGACAAGCAGAACCCACTTCTAAATCCAAACATCTTAATCAAGTTAATGACATTGTGACAAGGGATAAAATGAGACAAATATGAAGGTGTCATGATGTTATGCGTTATTTAAGTGGCTTAATCTTGCTCTAATTTTTTGGCGGAATGGAAAAAAATGGCAGCTGTCTTGTAGTTTGGGAATTATAATATCGTATACTTTGTTTTGGTAGACATGTTCAAAGCCTGTGTTGTGATGGGTATATTTTAAAACCACAACAGTCTGTCAGGCATCATGTTCCATTTTCTTCTGAGGCATTTTTTTTAAAATTGCATCTCAGTTGTGACAAATGTCTTTTTTTTGTGGTTTTATATGAAATGCATACCTCTGTAGTACTCTGGCTATAGGTTCCTATGGTCGCTATGGACACCAGGACAGAATGGGGATTAAATGCCTAAAGGGCTGTGGTCTCATGCTTGGCAGTCCACCTATTGTTAAGGTAATAAGACATCCCTGAGCAGCCAATGAGTGATTGCCCTGTTTGATCCCAGGAGAAATTGAAGGGTTTGTCAGAGTGGTGTGAACTTTTGACCCCATTAAAATCACCAATTCCATTACAGGTAAAGCCTAAACTGTAATCACACACACAACAAATAAATATCCCAGGACTGCTTCAGACAGAGTCTGAAATGCTTTATGGATTGCTCCATTGCTCTCTCTCTCTCTGTCTCGGTCATATATATATATATACACACACACACACAAAATTGAAATATGGAATATGATGACTATTCAGTTATAGTTTTGAACCAAGAAATGGTTTAAATAGGTGGTTTGGAACCCATCCTTTTTTTATTTTGCTTGTTGGCAGTGATTATGAAAGGTTAACATGTGGAAACTTCTGGAACGCCATTTAGCTCTTAATATGTGCATCAGTGCAATAAACCAACAACCTGTGGCATTCTTTGTGAGCAAATGTGCTGACGACACAGTGGCTGTACAGTAGGTAGGGGCAGATTAGGGAATAATATCGCAATGAAGGTGATGTCCAGATTGAGAGACTTCCCCTGTGAGCACAGAGACACAAGCAAAGCAGCCATTCAGCAGTGGGATGGATCCTGACTACTAAAGAGGAAGAACAAGAGAGAGCGAGAGAGAGAGCAAGAAATGGGGGAGTGGTGGACGAGAGAGAGAGGAAGCGAGGAAGAGAGTGAAAGGCTCCACACGGCAGAATATAAATCTGTATGTTAACAGGACTAAAGCGTGGGGTCTTGAAGCGGCTTTAGCGGTTATGCTGGTGGGGGGTGGTCGTAGAGCATCAAGAGGTGGTCATCCCTGTTAACTGAAGATCTGAGCAAATAAGGAAGTGTAGCCCGTGGAATCTGTGAACGCCGGTTGTCAAGCACACTGGTGGGCTGGTGGGAGGTCTCTGACCCCCTCATTTTCATTTCTGGAAGAAAAGAGAAGCGCAAAAGAGACACGAGCAAAAAAGCAAGGTGGCAGCGAGGGACCAGTGAGCCATTTCTCTCCTTATTACCTTCATTCACAAAACCATTGCATCCCATTATCTCAGCGATGTAGAGGCATTCTCTCCGATTGGAGGAGGAAGGGTCCCATTGACTGCTGAGGCTTAGCACCTCTCTCCAAACGCTAGCCCTTTTCATTGCAGTCACCCCCCCTCCATCTCTCGCCTCTATCCTTACGCCCGCTATATTCTCTGTTCTCTCTTTTCTTGTCCCTTGTATTCTTCCTTTTCACACGACTCAGGAATCAGGAGGCATTGCGTTTGGGTAGAAGTGGCTGTTTCTGTCATTGTGTTTGGTGCCGCTACAAAGGACAGCTGAGCAGGGAGTGTGAGAGACAGCTTTGGAGATAATAAAACAGCAGCCTGAAAGAAAAGGGGAGACCTGGGACTACAAAAACAGCTCAATGGAATGCGAACTGTGATGAAAAGAAAACTGTTACAGAGACTGGCAACCCTTTTTAAGGCGGCTATTTATTGAGCCCGTTACCACTTCTTGAAGGAATAAAAAAGCAGTGTGCCAAACCAACACTGCTGGTTGGATTCCGCTGTTCTTGTTGCTAAGCAAAGTCTCTAACCTGAAGTTCTTGGGGGTGACAGTGGTGAGCATCACTCTACAGCCATGAAGGGAAGCTCAGAGGAAAGCATTGACAGCGTCAGGCCCTCCAACCTACAAGCTTTTGCTAACATATCCACCCTACATGGCATGAGTCACATATTCGCCTATGGGCACATGACATTCCGTCGATTTCTTTGGACTCTTTCATTCCTGGGTTCACTGGGCTTATTGATGCTGGTCTGCATGGATCGGGTGTCATATTATCTGGAGTATCCCCACGTCACCAAGCTGGACGAGGTGGCGGCGACAAACCTCACCTTCCCCGCAGTTACCTTCTGTAACCTCAACGAGTTCCGCTTCTCCCAAATCACCAGAAATGACCTCTATCATGTGGGAGAGCTCCTGGCCCTCCTTAATGACCACCACCAAATAGCCAACCCACACTTGGCTGAGCCTGAAGTTCTGGCTGTCCTAAAGGAAAAGGCAAACTTCCAGACCTTCCAGCCCAAACTGTTTAACATGACTGATTTCTATAACCGAACTGGTCATGACATCAATGACATGCTACTGCAGTGCACCTTTCGGGGAGAGGACTGCAACCCGAGGAACTTTACCACGGTAAGTAGTTAGGAGTCCACGTGCTTTCCTTTTAAGATGCTGTAATTCTGTCTTGTTTCCTGCTCGTTCTGATAGTCTGCCACTTTGTTTTGCATTCAGAAAAGATGAGACTTTTTTTTAGACTTTGCCATTTATTTGACACAGATGCTGTTCTTTAGTCTGTATTTGCTACCCTAAAATGCTGTGAATGCTTAGAAAAGCTGTTGCTGTCATTGTTGCTTTGTATTCTGCATTTCATGCTTGTGGCATGACCAAGTGATGAATTATACCTTTAATAAGGAGAAGGTCCTGAGGTGAAATGCTGCCATTACTTGCTCTGTGATCTCAGAAGACAGACTGCCTTCCAAGAATGCAGAAAACATTTGTTGTTGTGCGAGTTCATCTTGAGAAAACCATTTTTTCCATGAGGTCTTTCATTGAGGTCACAGACAGTTTAACTATGCATGCAAGCCTTTGTTTGGGAAAATCAGATGCTCTAGTCACAGTGTTGAAATTAAGGCTAATAACCGATTGTTTTGCTGCTGTTTTGTTATTTAAATATCCACTGGTGCTGGCTGCTCTAAGCAATCTGTTTCCAACAAGTAATTTCTCACACGTCACTTAAAACAATGTCATTTTGTTTAATTCAAGAAGTCATTCAGAAGAGATGTTCTGATGCCGAGCTATCACCTAGCATCCCTACTCTGCACTTTGATTCATTCTACACTTCGTTTGGCAGTCACACACAACACTCTTCATTTGCTATGCAGTATGAATGAAATTCACTAAACTGTAAAGTGCCCTTCTGCTTGTGTGGTAACAGTGGACCCTCATTCATTTAAAACAGTGTGTGTCGTCAGTAGGAACGACTGAAAAGTCATTTACAGTAGACGCACTTGGTCCCACCATTTAGAGTGATCGATTGAATCAGTTAAAGTAGAGACCTGGATGCAGGTGATATGAATTCAGATGTCTGAATCTGTCAACTCACTCAGGTTGACTGGAAATAGGTTTTAACAGTGTAACAAGTTGGCAATTCTGATAACAGCTGATGCAATGATGTATCCTCAAAGATCTGAACACACCCAAGGACTGCAGCTGCATTACACTGTGAAGTGTGTCTGTGTGTTCTTACAGAGTGACTCCTCCCCAGGAAATGTGTTCTTACTGTTTTTCATGGTGGCTTATCTGAAATGTCCGTGCATTATTATTATTATTAGTTGCTCAAAGCATTTTCCATGTAAGGCAACCTGTGTTCTCCAAGTTTGCTGTTATCTAGTACTTTGATGCAATTTCAAGCTTAATCAGCCTGTTTAATTGTTATTAGCTCATTCTGTCTGAGTGAAAAACAGACTAAAAAAGGACCAGGCAAACCTCGGCTTAGTCTGGTCTACCCATTATTTGATTTAAATAAGACTTGTGTACATTGGCTAGTGAATAAATAAAAATATAGATGCAGCTTAGGGAAAAGCTGCAATATATCAGGTGTCTCTGTTTCATTTCCATTTCCTTATTTTAAGGCAGTGCCTGTGTCCTGTATCCCATCTCTTGCAGTGCAAGTTTGACAGAGTAATACTTAACTTACACTGAACTTCCTAATCTTTCAGTTGAATCTATCCACTCTCAGAAATGTGATTGCTTATCTATCTTTCTATGTATCTTTAATCAACTCTGAAATAGCCCCACCCGACCCCGATGGCCAGTTTTTTTGTGATTGATGGTGCTATCTTTAGAGTTGATCATACTTCTCCTTTGCTGAAGGAGATAAAACACAAATTTAATATTGTTTTTCAGCCTTGCTTCTTTCAATTTGTGTTGCAAATGTTGCAAATTGAGAATGTCTTCATTTACATGTTTGTTTCCGAGCAGCACTCAAGAGTGTCTTGAGAAACAAAATCACTCACGGGAAGCTAATTGCTGTTGTATGGCTTGATTGAAAATGCTTGCGGCGTCAAATGAGCTGGTAGAAAAATTTAATAACCTTGGTTATGCTGCACGTTGGCTTGGCGTTGTCGGATAGGTACGGCAGGTCCAGCAGACAGTGAACTTCCACCTGGCCGAGGACAGGTGTGGCAGATTTGAGCAGTCTTATTTATATTCATTAATCACTTTAGCATGTTGTTTTGATGGAGTGGTCAAAGCAGTGCCACACCACTCCGCATTATACTCTCAGTGGCCAGAAGAGTGTTTGTCAAGACTTGGATGAGTGCCAGTGTGCCATACCCATCTAGCAGAGGGTCTGGTGCTGTATCTCATAATAATCTCTCACAAATAACTGCAAACACTGCTTCTTGCTCACTCATACAGCAAGTGGGTACACAACCTGCTTCAGTGAGGACAACATGTCCTGAATGCTGAGAAAACACCCAAATTAAGACTTTAAAAGCAGGTTGGATTCGGTTGGCTCGATCTAGTAATATATAATCATTCACCATTTTAAAAATCAGTTTTTACTGGCAGTATCTTATATTCAAATTCCCCCCACAGACATGTTGAGAGGCAGATTTACAATGCAAAGGACTGTGGGAGTGATGAGCTTTGACCTTGAATAAATGAAGGAAGAATTCCATTAAGTCAGGGTTATGATGCAGTTGGGAAACAAAGCATTCAAAATGTTTTGCATTGTAATGGATTGATGGGCAAAAGGAGAATGGAAATTTCTAATTTGAATCTATTAAAAACTTTGAATCCCTTATAATTATTTTAGGGGCCATATATTACTGGTTTTGTCGCATTCTTTCTTGATTGATAATTTAAAATACCTGCTGGAACAAAACATTGGCAATATCGATGATTATCCAATCTGCATGTTGCATGGATGAAACCATAGGTCACGCACGCTTTCTTTAGTTTGAAATTCAGGGGATTTTTCAGTTCTTTGGATTTATTGTGGTCTTTGAGTATCTGTAACCTTGAGTCTCGTGCTTAAATTCATTCCAGAGTGAGGGTAAGCTTCAGAATTACACATATAACAAAAACCATTCAAAGTATAAACTCTACCTTGAGATTTGAACTCTGCTAGAATTAATATGTCGCCATATCTACAGAAATTCATGTTTAAAGTTTAATTTAACAGACTTATTTATGCATACATTTATTTGTACAACATATTTATATTTCTGGGGTAATTGGGTTTAAAAAGCTGTGTTCAAGAAAGTGACCTTTTTTAAAAATGTATTTATTGAGTTGCTGTGACTCTGAAAGACCTATGACTAACACTATGTAAATGGCACCTTGGTCGATGATAGACTGCAGCCAGTGAGCAAGAGGTTTATTATCATAATCTGATGGTGTAGATGTAGTGCTTCATTCTTAAGTCTTGGCAGGTTATGACAAGTCCCCATGGGCTACATTTCTGTCAATTTCTTACAGAGTGTGTGAAATCAGTATTCATCATCACATTTTGCTGAAGCTCAGTCTTTAAGATGTGAGTTGTCTTTCATCTTATAATCCAGATGACAGTGGGCGCCAAGGGTATAAAACATGGCTAGGCTGGCACAATGTGACTTGCGGGTCTGAGGAGGTCCTCAAGATTTTGAATCAGTTTTCTCTCAATAAACTGTCTGATGCCAGAGACAGACAGTATTTCTTAGCCTGTTATTTGTTGTAATATATGTGTGCTGTGTGACAGCTTTTGGGTTTAAATTGGCTGATGAGTGCAAGCGCCTTAAAACCAACTTGAAGTCATTTAAAATCAGTCATTATTTCATTGTTTGCTGAGCGGTTTCGCTTGCTTATGAGACTGTACGACAGCTGAGCCGGCGGAGTAAAATATCCCAGTTCAGCAGATGGTGATGCAGATTCTGCTACTAATAACTAATGATTAGCTGCAAAACCCCAACTGTTTGAAGATAACAGTTTATCAATATTTCATTTAATATATCATGAAAAGGAATCAACCTGAAAACGCAACACTGACGCGTTGTCTCCTAATAAACGTAATGTCTCCATACACAGCAGTGTGATATTAACACTTCCTGCAGCCTTGTTTTCTTGTCTAACAAGTCTTCCTATTACAGTTAGGTCCATAATTTGTTGGAAAAGATAAATTAAATTAAATTTTAATTTAGCCTTCTGCACACCACCGCAGTGGAGTTTAAATTAAACAATCATTATGTGATTGAATTGCAAGCTTTCAGCTTTAATTCAAGAGGTTTAGCAAAAAAAAAATTCCATTAACTGTTTAGGAATTACAGTCATTTTTTTAAAGGTAGTTCCCCATTTTCAGAGGCTCAGCATAATTTTAAATATCAATTGTTTTTAATGCTGGGATGAAAATCTTTTGCAATCAATGTCTGCCTGAAGGCTAAAACCCATGGACATCACCAAATGCTGCTCTCCTTCTTTGAGGTACTCTGCCAGGCTTTTACTTCTCCACCTTCAGTTACTGATTGTTTGTGGGTCTTTCAGCATTTAGCTTTGTATTTAATACAAACATACTCTACTGAGTATGTTTGAGTTGAGATCAGGTGACTCATTAATCCATTAAAGAATATCACATTTCCTGGCTTCAAGACACTATTGGGTTGCTTTTGAGTCAAGAGTGTTCTTGACTTCATAAAGTTGTTTTTTGTAACTATGGAACTAATTCTGTCATCATCCACTTCAGTTATCTTTGGTGATTGAGCTACTCCAGTGCATTCCTTCTTTTTTAAAAATGAACCAGATTGTTGCGTTGGCTCCCTCCTAATGTTTTTGCTATCTGTCTGATGGGTTTATTGTGTTTCTTCAGCCTAGTGATGGCCTCCCTCACTTGGACTGACACCCTTTGGGTCTCATATTTAACATCACAGTGAAAAACTATAAAATACAAATTCAGCACATCTGCTTCACTTGCCATGAAATAACAAGGGAACTGCTTGTCAGTCAGTTGTCCAATTAATTTTGAGCCTATGTATAAAAATGGCTGTAATTCCTAAAAAGGTAATGCAATATATTTTTGAACCCTTGAACTGAAGTTTAAAGTCTGCACTTTGTTCACATGTTGATTGTTTAATTTAAAATCCACTGTTGTTTTGTACAGAGACAAAAGTACAAAAAATGTGTCCAACAGATTTTGGACTTTACTGTATTTGAGAAAAATGTCCAAGCTTTTAAATCATTGCATAATTGATATTTTATTTCTGTCTACTGTTAAATGCTGTCCAGGTAGTTTAGAATCTATTTATTAGAGCTTTTTCATTAAAAACAACTGCCAGTGTATCCAGAAACAGTGTTGATGACAGCAATGTCACTACACAAACATAACAGTGAAGGGTAATAATTATATGATTCATTACTATGCATTCTGCTTAATTATGACACACAGTCCTTGAATCCATTATAAGAATTTTTCACCATTATAGCTTTTTAACTGAACATTACACAACTGCTTTTCTTGCTGTGTCTGCCGCAGATGTGACTTTTGGCCTCCCAAATATTTGTATTGATTGCTAAAAATCCAACACCAGACAGGCATAAATCAATGTGCATGCTCAGAATTTTATTTGCTTATCTTCTTACCACATGTACATGCACATAAGCACAGGGGCTTGTCTGCAGTCAGAAAAAATGGCAGCTGACACTGCCACATGAAGCCTTGTGTACACACAGAGAGAGCAAGCAACAACACTTCACAAAACTGCTTCCCATAAAGTAGAATTTTTAGCAGTAAAATATCAAGCTGCTCCTGCAGCCACTGAGTAGACCTCCTGTAGTCTTTGTGTTAAGTGGGTATGTGGGCCGGCTGTGTGGAACAAAGCTATCCTCACTCTTCAGCTGGACAAAACGAGTAGTCTTTAAATCTGCATCATTAAACCAATTGGTTTTAGAAGGAAAAAAAAACTGTGCTACTAGCTGCTCGGCAACAGCAGCTGATATGTGAAGGCGAAGCGGCGGTGTCAGGAAAGAAGAAAACAAGACGCTCCACTGAGTAATGTTTCATGAGTTTTATAAGAGGTGGTGAGTTATGAGAACTTATCAGAGTGTAGCAGACACACTCTGTATAAACTCAGGAGTAGATGGAGATGGGAAAATCAGAACATGGGCATATCTGGAAAGTAAGATGAATTGATGTTCAAATACAGCTAAGGTGCCATGCATTCTTTTTAAAGAAAGATCTGTGAGTGCCACTGTGCTTCTCAGAGCTGACAAAATCAAATGTATTTTTGCCCTTTTTAGACAGAAGTTTGAGGGATTTAACACATTTCCACGTTAAAGTGATGCTTGAGTCACTGAGAGCTTCCTCATGTGGATACACACTAGCAAAGAGTTATTACTTTTATGGCCAAATATCAGCCGCAGGTACTTTTTCAAATATGCTACAGTCACTGGGAATCATGTAGCGTGGCACATGGGCATATTTTTTTCAGCAAGCCTAATTGGCAGCTTATGTAGGGAGAAATTAATTTTGATAAAGTCCATATTAAAGCTGTATCAGCAAGTGTGTGTGCATGCACGGCTTCGTGGAAATAAAGATGAGTTGCTAGGATTGGTGGTCATAGAGGTGCAGGTTCTACTGTTTATTGTACAGATTAACCTCACCTTAACACTGGGGTCAGCTGTGTGCTTGATAAACAGCAGTACTTCAGGAAGGAGATGGCTGCAGAAATAAAGCATGGGTCTTTTTTCTCTACCATTTAAAAGTATCAACCAGATCTAAAAATAAACGCATGATGCCTCAAAAAAGATAAGCTGTAAGAGAAAAAAAAAATCATTACATTTGGGGCATTAACTTTAGAGTTCATTAATGTTAGCAGTTTGAAGCACCTCCCAAAATTCTCAACAGGCAGAGGTGTTACAGTGCAGTTATAAAGCATTTACCTGCCTCTGGGCAGTGGGGCTTACTGTGTACCCACCTAAAAATAGACATATTTATCAGTGTGCATCTTGAAGAGCAAAGATGTAGCCAATAGTAGCACAATTGTACATGCATTATAAGGAGTTAACTGCTCACTGGAGACAATGGTTCCCTAATTTTGTACTTTAAAGAAGTGCAGTGTGCTATTCTGTGGAGAAGCACTGTCTTGAGGATAGGTTCACTGAACAAGCACAAGTACAATTAACTTGCTGTCTTCCCTAACCTGTAGGATTTATGGAATAGTATAAAAATAGATTAAAAGCTGACATCAGGCTAATTGTGCAAATGCACAATCACAGAAATGAAGCAGACTCTGTGTCCCCTACAAAGGCACCACTCCAGCTCTGACTGCAGGTGAATTCATCCTGAGACATCATTAACCCTAACTTTGGTTTTCTCATAATTGCTATTTTTTTAAATTAATCTTAGCCTAACAAACTTGCTGATAAAAGTTAGAAGCATGCTTTCCCATCACATTCAGATATTAATCTTGCTTGATAGTTTTATTTGTATGAGATAAATGGGCTGGTTTTTATATAGTGCTTTCCTATTAGATCACTCAAGAGTGCTTTATACATCATACCTCATTCACCCACATTCATACAAGCACTTTTTTCAACACCCAAGTGCTTTTCTATCTAGCATTCATGCTCCGATGAACACATCAGAGAGCAACTTGGGGTTCAGTATCTTGCCCGAGGATACTTTGGCATGCAGGCTGGAGCAGCCAGGGATGGAACCACCAACCTACCGATTGGTAGATGACCTGCTCTACCTCCTGAGCTACAGCCACACAAAGCACTTTAAAAAAAATCTTATAAACTACCAAACATCAGTAATGACATTTTTCAATATGCCAAATATTTAGCAGAGTCATCTCAGGAATGCTGAAACTGTCCAGCTTGAATGCAGTTTTTCTCATTTCTCCCAGCCTAAGATGGCTCGTCTCATCTGCATTCCAGTCAGTCCATTCAATGAGCTTAATCTCTGCCTGAGATTGGTTTGTGTCAAAGCTCACATTTGACATCAGCAAGATAATGTTAATTATTACAGCCTTCTACTTCTGCAACCAAATGTCATGTCTGCTGTAATATTCTTAAGTAGTGCTGTTTATTAATCAAAGGTTACTAAGTAGTGACTTTAGATTACACAAAAAGTAATATCAGAATGAAACTGTCATATATCTGATCATGATTGCTGCATTTCTACCAACCAAATATAATGAAATGGTTTTGGTTATGTAGACTACAATGGGGATCAATTATATTGTATACACAGTTTACCAAAAATGATATTGTATTATTCTATTTAGTTATTAGTATAATATATAAAAAAGGACATTTTCATTTAGAGGCAGGACTTTACCATTACTTTAGATAAATAGAGGCTTCTTGGACACTTTAACAGTGAACATCTCATAAGTGAATCCAATTTATACATGGAGTTAAATAAAAGAGAAAATAAGATAATGAAAGTAATCCAAGAAAGCAAGCTGTTCTTTGATGCACTCAACAGTGCAATGGCTGCATCCTCTCTTGTGCACTGCTAAGAAAGGTTAGGAGACAAGTATGGCAGTCCAGTTTAGGCCCTATTATATTGGCTTTATAAACACTCCTTTAGGCTCTGTCTTCTGCCATCAGATTCACAGAAATGCAAATAAACAAACAAAAAAAACCCCCAACTGAATGACTTTTTGGTCACCTCAACAATAGCTAGCCTATTACCCCAAAATCCAACCTGGGGTGGTTGCTTGGTGACTGTTTTTTGTTTTTCTTTTCTTTTTAAACCTGGTGTCATCTTTGATCGGCACTGTAATCTCACAAACACGTTACCTCTGCAGTTCTTCTACTATGGGACGTTGCTAAAATGTAGTCATTCCTGTCAGCAATATGAAAATTGTTATTGCTGCAGCTCCTCGAGGCTTTGCAACTGTATCTGAGTATCGGCCAGTCCCGGTTGTCTGGTCTAATCACAGCTGGTACAAAAAGCTCCAGCGAGACTCCTAACAGAAAAAGCGAGCACATTACAGCAACACGTGCTGCCTTGCACTGCCCCCTGATACTTTTATTTCTTTTTTAAAGCCATAAATGACACCAGTGTACTTTTCAGAAAAGATCAAGGCCTGTTAGATCCTTTAATGAACTGATTTAACTTTTCCACAACTGAGGCTTATGGGTAAGGAAATCATGCCAGTGGAAGCTTTCCCCTACAGTAACACATGTATAAATGGTTGTGCCTAAAATTAGCCATTTTTCGCCTAATCAGATTAAGTGACCTTTTAATTTTTGGGTTTTCTTCACAGACTTAATGGCAATGCATGAAATTCACAACTTTATTTCTGCATTTTTTTTTTTTTGCAAGGTCATGAAAATGTTAAGCTCCCAAACATTTCTGGGTCTAGCATGCCATTTCGATACCTTTTAAGAAGAACTAGCGGATACGATGACATTTTGTGCAAGTGAGGATATTTGTCTCTATTTAGCCAAATGTATTCTGCTGCATTGCTGCTATGTACTCACGCATATTTTGTACATTACACACTACATACAAATATCGATCAACAGTGAACAGGGTTAATTTTAACAGTTTCTTAGGAAATGCCCCTACGCTTTTTGATAGAAACTAAAATAGGACATATTGATGGCCTAAAGTTCAGTGACCACACCGTCTGACCCTACTTTGAGGACCATCTGCTGAGGGTACCCATAATTCTTTTTGATGATTTGTAATACCAATTTAGTATTGATTAAGTGGCAATAAAGAAATCTGTGGGTTCTGGAAGAAGATTTGAGATACTGACCTCCTTACATGACCAAATTCATTTACAGGACTTTCATGCAGATCCGCATGAAAGTCCCACAGTTTTTTTTTTTTTTTTTGCCGGCTGCATAGATAGGCACAGATGGCCTATCATTTGCAGTTGTCAAAACTGTGGGATTTTCAGTCAGATTCAAGGTAATCAGGCGTAAAGGTGCCTCCCAAAAAGTGGGTTTCGCCTGCTCAGCATGGAAGGAGTTAATCTGAAAAGGAAGCGTAAAATATCCTTTTCTTATCACCTGACACATTATCATGGAATATAATCAGATTTGGAGATGGTGATTCCCCAAACGTGCTGATCTTATCTGGAGCTACTCTTAACATTCATGTTGAAAGGATTTAAATCTGTGCTATGAAATTTAAATATGGATATTTATTTGAATGTGAAAACTCCCCGTGAGAAGGGTAACATAACACCATGATAACAGTAGTTTGCACCTTTAAGCTATGTGTTGCTCTATTATATTTGCAGATGGAAAAGAGCACATGACTCATTCAGTTTGCTTGAGACTGTTATTGTTATGAATTTTTGATCCATGTGACCCTAGGTAAAGTATTACCACTTAATTAATTTAGTGGTAGAACTGGGAATTATTACTGTAGAAAGTGCAGTCATTTATACGATAAGCAAAGGCTAATCTAGTTTCATGAACACTTATAACTCGCCAGTACTGAGCAGCAGATAAACAGAGGATGAGGCTGCTCTTTCAAAATGAGAACTTCTATGTATTTGGTATTGCATAAACACAATGAGCATTTTGCACCTTCTGTTTGCACGAATGCTTTTTTCCATTAACATGCATCAACACAGTGAGAAAGGACAAATGAATATGTCTCTGCGTAAATTGATTTTGCCTCCTACAAGTTCAGAATGTTTATTAATTCCCATCAAAATGTGACCAGAGGTTGAAGACAGGCTACTCCTTAAGTCCCTTACATTAGAGTCCATCACTAAACCAGTATTGTGCTCGGAATCATTGCCGCGGTCATTCCCGTTATTGTGACCATTATAAGCAGGGCTGCAGTGCCTTACTCATTTACATTCCTGGGCTGTTGCAGTTTGTTTGTCTTTTTCTAAACCGGATTACTGTTTAAAAGGGCCAAGATGTCAACATGTCTTGTCTGTATTGTACTAGGCTGGTTTATGACAGAGTATAATAAATGCATACAAATAATAGAACATCTTTATTCCCCCTGCAGAAAGATTTAGAGAATATTTTTGCCCCAGTAATAAAAAAGTTTGAGTTGCTCCTCTGCTGTACTTTGATATGAGATAGCTTGGAGTTTCGAATTGCTGTTTAATGAAATTAATCGTAGACAGATTACTATGTGCCTCTAAGCTCTACCCTGGCTTTTTTTTTTTTTCGCTCTCTCATTAAATCCACTTATTTTGTCTTTGCTACATAATGTGCTCTGTCATGACTTGTCCCTTGTATTTTTCCTGTAACAACCATGGCCGATACTATTATATTTGTGTGGATAATACTAAATCCTGAGTATCTCTTCACTTCACATGAGGGTTTTCCATGGGTGGCAATGCATTATGCAATTTATTCTTATTTCAACAGCTCATACGTTACATCTGTAGCATCACTGATGCAGCGGCACTATGTTGAGTAATCTGTATTGTACTAGATCAGTGGTCCTCAAACACTTTCGCAAAAATTCAGTTTTCAAGTGCTTTAGCCAGAAATGGAGACACCATCACAAATATAGGCTTTGCAGTGGGTTTATTTCTATACACTGTTAGAGTCTGCATTCACAGTACATGGTGCAGTTATGGAAACGAAGCTGTTAGATGATGTGATAGCTCACGCGGTCAATGGCTAGACAGAAGGTCACACCTCTGCTTTGGGAGTAACAGACGACTCCAGCATTTATTTCGCCTTCCCCATGTGGGAAACTTTCTGAGCCGAACATTTGAATGTATAATTTGTAGGCCAGATAGATAGATAATATTATGATTTATGAAAAAAGTGTATCTAAGTTTAAGACATAAACTGACATTGTTCTTGAAATTGTTGTTTAGATATCAAAACCCATGTCAGAAGATTTTTTTTTGGGGGGGTGGAGTTTTCTTTAAAAAATGTATGAAGTGATGAACTGATTGGTTTCCACATTAAGATTCTCTCACATAACGGATAAATCACCTAATAATTTTAGCTCTAATGAGCTCAAGAATGGAACTTTAAGCATCTTAACTGTGAATTATTATTCCAGCTTTCAGCAGTGTTTTAAATATAGTCTCTTGCAATTCAGCAGTCCTTCCCTGCAGATTTTTTTCAAATCTCTCTGTCGTGGCAACTCCAAGATTTCAAAGGATGTGGCCAAAGGGGAAAGTTGTTGCATTGACAAGGGAGTACAGTGTGTGCCTTTTGAAAGCTTGTTTAATCGTAATTATCTTTGTCTCCCTTTACTGGGTCCAGCCAAGGTCTTATCATAGACAAATTAAACAGTGGAGTTTCCAGGCCATCATTTTTTTATACCATTGTATCTCCTGCAGTATAAGAAACGAATGAATATCCAGAATATATTTTTTAATTTTGAATAGCTATCAATATTACATGGGACTGCTGATGAACAAACTCTTTTTGTGACCGATTGTCTGGATATTCAATACACATGCCTGCCAGTGATGCATAATAAACAAAGCTAAATTTAGTATGTGTTTTATGTTCTACCTGCAATGACTAAAAGACCATTAGCAGTTGTATACCAATTCATTCTATCTGTGTCTAATCACTGTTGATAATCTACTTTTATTAAACCTTTAGTCTCTATCCATTAGGTGCTTAAATAGATTAGAGTTTGATATTTTGGTTGATGGCGAATAGGTTTCTTTCCTTTTCAGGGTGAACTGATATTCGGTCGAGCCCTATGCTACCTTGGGCCGACTGTTGCCATGGCGCTCATCTGTGAGGCATGCTCCTATGCTGTTATCAGGAATTGCATTACTCAACATTCAGCACAATTACCCAACTTATCTAACCAGCTTTTAAGGTGCAGCAGCAACAACTCTTCTGACAGTTAACGTGCGGCGCAGTGCAGACTTGAACCAAATATATTGTGTTTTCTTTTCCAACTGTATTTGCTCTGTAGTTGTACCTGTGTTAGGAGCGTCCTATCAATGATCAACATTTGACCATGCTGGCAGCAAAATTACCCAAACATACGTGAGGAAGAAGCGACTTGTTCACAAGGGGTCACTGCAGCAGTAGTGCCGCCCGTTTGATTTAGCAGTTTTTGATGTTGGATCTGTCAAAGGGGTCTGTCTCCCCCCAGAACTGCCTGTTAGGTCAATGTGTAAACACCATGGAGTCACAAGAAGACTGTATGTGCACATGAGTCAGATTACTTTTAGGAATATTTTGCAGGTGGCGCAGTGGTGCAGTGTTAGTGTTGTCGCCTCACAGCAAGACGTTTCCTGGTTTGAACCTGCTGGTCAGCTGCAGTTGCATGAGTTCTCTCCAGGTATTTGGACTTCCTCCAACAGCCCAAAGACATGCTTCTTAGGCTAACTGCTGATAGAATATTGCCAATAGGTGTGGAGATGATCTTGAATGGCTGTCTTTCTGCAACAGACTGGCAACCTGTCCACAGCATACCCCACCTCTTGCCCCATAACCGATGGCGACCTTGATAAGGGGCTAAGAAAATTGATGGCTATAGGATATTTTACATGAAGCTAGGGTTCAAACTACTGATCTTCCTTTTAGAAGACATGAAATGTCATCCACCAAATGGAAAGTCAGTGGTTTGTTCCCCAGCAGGGTGGTGTCTTAATGGAAGATATTGAACTACAAATTGCTCCCGCTGCACATTTGCAATCAATAGAAGCTCTGCATAAATATAGAAAAAAAGTTATGTTTTTTTATATTTTTTAAATATAAAACATGGTTGCATTCACTGGAACATTATCAATTTCTCAGTCCCATCTTGAAGCCTCAAGTTGCACATTTTGGCTGTGGCCATCTTGAGGGGTGAGGGGTGGATCTGTGTCAGAAACGGCATTTTATCTCCTCTCTCTTCCCAATTCCCTCCTGTGATAGGAGGAGTGGAGCTGAGCATGGAGTGAAGAGGAGGGACAGGGTAATGAAATGGTAGAGCTGCTCAAGTTGAGGGCAATTTGTTAACATACCAGTGGAATAAGTGCTTGTTAACATGTGTTATGTCTAAAACCAAAGACAGAAAGACACAGTCTAATGGCAGGGAAGTTAGTCCTGGCCAGAGCATTGGCAGCTTACCCACATGTCTGTCAAACAGACAGGAGGAGTAACAGTTTAGAAGCTATCCAATTTCTATCTGCACTGAACAACATATAAGGAACCAGTGACAAGGCTCGGGACACAACATTTTAATTAATGTAGAGATATTTGTCCTGGCATCACTCGCCTAACTTTGCCGAGAAAGAAACATGAATTTGCACTTTTACGTTTATAAATTCATGCCTCTTTACTCTCTCTGCTCTTTTGGAGGCAGTTCTAAGAATCATTGCTGCCTTTCATTATGCGCATTGCCTCGCAATGTTGTGTTTGTACTTAATAAGGTATGTCTTAATTCTCGCCCGAGTCTGTAAGTATGAATTCCTTACAGGTTGTAATATAAAAACACAGACTGTTGCTAGATAAAGTTTCTCATGCTTCCTCCTTTTGTGACGGATCCACAGTTTGACAACTGTAACACAAGCTTCAGGATGCTGGCCGTTTCTGTCCTCGTTTGTATTTTGGAGAGATGCTCTTTATGACAATGTACTCCTCTGAGACTCATTATGGCTCTGGATCTCGAGGATATAAAATAATGGTTTCACTGGAGACATGATTGTCACCCAAAACCTGTTTTTGGAAGACAAAGTTTCCACCTCTCTGTGTTTGCTTGTTTTGTTTTGTTAAGATGTTGGACTGTTGAGACACTGAAATGCCAATTGTGTACTCATAGTCACACCCTTCAATAGTGCTAAAGGGACTGTTGTCATGGATATCCGAATGCGACTTAGGCTGAGCTCCTAGTTTGCGGTAATTCAGATTTACTGTGGCGTTTTTTTATTAATGGGACTGATTGGGAGCTGTCATGTCACCTGTAGATTTTAATCGAAGGCAGTCAAAAGTGGGCTTTGTGTTATTGCAGCGCACAGCCAGAAATGCGCTGGTCGGTGCTAAGAATGTGTTCTCTCAGCTTGCACTTCTGCTAATAATGAGAAAGCTCTATGAATCAGACAGTGTCTGTGTCACCACAATGCCTGTCTTTAGATTTGCAGTGGTTTCAACAATAGCTCAATAAATGAGGGCCAAACCTCCCACCAAGTGAGCTGGAAGGGTTACGGGGAGGACGCTGAGAGGACTGCAAACCTGCAAGAGATAGTGAAACAAAATCGCACAGTTAGCACGGCGCTGAATTCTGGTACTGTATTGTTATCTGTAATTGTAATGACCTTACCTGAAATATGTTGTTCTGATACGTGCGAGGAGGAGTGGTGACTCATCTAGTTTGCATTTTCTGTAACTGCGCTTATCTCAAAGTGTCTCTGTTCTGCAGCACAGTTTGTACCTTCCTGTCTCCCGTCCCTGCCTCTGTATCTGCGGATTAGTGAACCTTTGCTGCTGCTGATTCACACTTTGCCCATTACGACACAATCCACAGCTCCCAATGTTTGGATCATGAAATGGTTTATTTGAACATATGAGGCGTATACGTAATGGCTGTGGTAGAGATTGTTCAAAATCTGTGGGTGTTTCTTGTGTTTGTTTTTAGCTGTTGCATCAGTATTAGCTCAGACTGACCCTTCTCGCCTCCTTTGACTGTAATACCTATGGTTTGAGTAGCTTTGTTTTGAAAATCCCCCTCATAAAAGAGCCATTGTTTCCGTGATTATTGGGAGCCTTTGAATACAGTAATTACTAAAATAATGTAGCTCTGCACGTACAGTATCCTCTTTTCATTGGAAAACAACAACATTATATACCGTGGAAAGCTAAATGAACCTCTGCTTCTGTCTCCTCATCTCGTCTCTGTTTTGTCTCAGTCTTCCTCTTTGTCTCAGCGTCTCTCTCATATCAGCCAATAAAGTCTATTAGGTGTCTCTGTCTGACACCCAGTACATTCCTTTTAGAAGACACTTTACTCTGAACACTTTAAACAGTAATTGTTATTAGGAAAGTGTTGCTTTGGTGGCTGAACTAGGTGTCCCTGATGGCTGGTTTAAGGCTACACTCTCCCCAGTTGTACTCTCTTGATAATGCTGTAATCGTCAAGACTCTTTTCGTCGCTGTTTTGCCGTTTACACGCTGATGCCATATGGAAACTGTGAGGTCTGGTCAACATCATGTTAAGCAGCTGTTGCATAGACACCGGAGTATCCATGGACTGATGCAATGCTGTTGCCGAGAGCCGATGGAGACGCGTTTCTCTTCAGCGGATCGTGGGAAGGCTCTTTGCAGACAAGTCAATGTCTCACTCACTCTGCTTAGTCAGGCCAAACACACCCGGGGCAGATCACTCTCTGCCTGCATATAAATTAAAGCAGATAGCCTTGTCCATGCTTTATTATCTGCTGTGCTGCCGAGTGCTGTTTCAAACTTCTCACTGAGGGCTTGTGCTCATTTCACAGAGGCTAATGACTGTAGCGTCAACCTTATTCACATGCCTCGAGCTGAGGACGAGTAACGACCGCCGTCATAATTTATGGGAAGTGCTGCAAATAAATGATCAGTGATTCATCGCCATTCTGTTTTTGTCAGGCTTTTATTGCAGTTTATTTGTTTACAGTCCGCAGATGAAGCACATGTGTGTGTGTGCTTCATTTTGAAAAGATTTATTGACATATTCTGACTCACACTGATTCATGGGTTTTATCAAAGACTGTAGTTTTTAACCAGTACTTTTTGAGGGGTTTTGTGTTCAAGAAGGGCATGATCATGGGCTTAGTCATATATTAATTAGCACATGCACACCAGATTCAAATGTTGACACATTTGTATTTGGGTTTTTTTTTGCCATTGGTGTATAGGATTCTGAACTTATTCTACACTTGATTGTGTTGTAGATTAATTATGAATTGTAGTATTTTTGCCCCCCATTCTACACTAATAAATAATAAAATATTAGTAACATCTATGCATCTGTGACCACTGTTATGGTTGTTATGCGAAAAAATGAATGTATTACACCTTACTCGTTACTTTTTTATTGATTTTGTAATTCAGTACATTCCTTAATTACTGCCTGGAGACAATAATTCGTTACACTACTTGTCACATTACTTTCTTGTTACTCTGTAAAATGATCAAAAACACGTTGTCTCATAATTACCAGTTAACAATATAAACTTTAGGCTACAGTTCCACACACCAACACAAATCCCTAATCTAATGAGGACGCACGCATAATCTTTTAGTTTTTACATAAGAACACAAAACTGCAAGCAAAACTGGAAGCCAGCCCAAGAGACGTAAAAGCGATCACCACGGTGACTCTACTGTAGAAACATGTACAGGTGGAAATGGCGGCTACAGTGCAACAAGCCTGACTGCTCATCACAACTGTTGAAGTTCAGGATCTGCCTGCCGGGCTGTGTTCAGCATTCCCTTAACTTTAACATCATTCTGGGTTCTTAGCATACTTGCAGAATACACATAGTTGTGTTAGCAGAATTATTCAGTTGTTTCTGTCCTAGATGCAATCTACATTTCACTATCATGCTTTTGTCCTTTTGTGCAATAAAAATATAAGTAATGTCCATATCCCTGCTCACCAAAAGCTGTAGACACCATTTTTCTTCTCCGGGCACATGAACTGAATCAGGTGATTGTAGCACGAGTGTGCAGGAAGAAAAAAGCAGTTTGATGTTTTTTTTCTTCCTATCCACAGTGTGCAGATAACTGAAGAGCCTTTGTAATGCAAACAATGATACAATTGTAATTGTAATGTGATTACTGAATTTAGTACAGTAACATGTTAGATTATTGTATGACTAAAATAGACCCTTGGTTGAATAAGCAAAGGAAAATGGATGGCAGGATGACAAGTTTACATCCGTTTTGTTTTTATGTTCAGTTTTAAACAACATTGAATCTGAATGTTGCATTTACAAGATTATTCAGATCTCCCTGTTTGCTTTAATTTTCCATGAGATTTTTCTGGAGTCCACTTGCAGCTTTGACATCGACAGCGAAATGAAAGAAGTTTGGAAACCACTCTTTTCCTAAAGTTGACCATTTGGCAAAAGTAAACTTCAGAAGTTGTCAGCAGAAAAGCAACAACCTGCCAAAAGGACGACCATCTCAGCAGCACTCCGTCTGTCGGCCCTTTTTAGTAGAGTGGTTAGATGGAAGTACTCTTAAGAAAAAGGCAGCTTGATAACTTGCATGGAGCTTTTTCATGACTCTGAGAGCATGAGAAAAAAAGCTTCCCAGTGAAGGGCTGGTACGCAGAAGAAAATCAGCCCCAAAGTGCATTAACCTGGGACTGAGGTGACAGTTGTTCTTTTCTTTCAACAATAACCCGAAGCATACAGCTCCAACAGTGCTGAGATAGTTTTAGGATAAATCTCAAACTGTCCTTGAGTGGCCCAGCTAAAGTCAAGACTTAAATCACAGCGAATATCTTTACAGAGATCTAAAGATGGCAGTTCAAAGACACTTCCAATCCAGTATGATAAAGCTTAAGAGGATCGGCTGGGATGAAGAGCATAAAGCGCAAAATCCAGGTGTGCACCTAAATAAATAGAAACCTAAAAGCATGTTTTCACTCATTATGGTTGATTGTACACTGACGCTCTACAACTTAATAAAGTGCACATGAAGAGAAGGCGTCAATATAAAGATCGGTACATTTTGGAAGTGTAGGATTAGTAGCCCTTGTTGTATTCAGTCATTTTACAGAAAACACAGCAGTACAGTAGTATTTTAATTTTATTGTTTTTTAACAAAAATTCAAATTCATTACATATATTATTTGCAGCATTTGGGCCTTTATTGAGCTTGACAGTGAAACTACGTAAAGAAAATGTGTGTAGTGAAGGGGCATATTAGGTATGGTGGACACGGGGAGTCCCAGCTGAAAGATGACTAAACAAATTGTGGCAATATATTTGATTGTGTTGCTAAATGGGTTTAAAGTTGGCCATTATAATGGTTTCACAAC
>VUQK01044061.1:65094-83384 GCA_015106715.1 Bujurquina vittata
TGTTTTTTTTCCCCCCCCCCCCCCCCCCCCCCCCCGACTATGTCAGTCCACTGACTGACATTTCATTTTGCTGTCACATTCAAACAGATTGCTCTGATTGTTTAATGCAGAGTGATGTGTGTCTTCAGCTATATCATCAAAAATTTACAGTAGCTCTTTCAGTTTTTATTTTACAGATATACACAGCCAGTACGGATGTTTAAATGTAAAAACGCCATCTCTGTCGGAGAAGCAGATGCAGCCTTGAAGACTGTACTTACCCAGGGGGGTAAAGTCAGTTTGTGGGGACTGTGACGATGGCGAGTGCTTGGTGGATGAACAGTGGAGATGCGGAGCAGATAGCTCTGAGGCACACAGGAGAGCTTGTTAAGGAGGCGGCTGAAAAGGATAATGGAAGCTTCTCGCTTTACTGTCTGCTAAAAGGCCCAGACACACACACACACACACACACACACACATACACACACACACACACACACACAGGCACACAAAAGCTGCTCTGAGAGTAGACATGCACCCAACACAATAAGCTCTGGTGCGTTCTGCCCCCTCAAGGTAAAATCAAAAGTGGCAAAGTTGGGACAGAGACAGAGATACCTAGACACCAGTGAACCTGTAAAAAATTGGAGGTAGCACGAGAAGTCAGGTGCTATTGCTATTTTCCACCCAGAACAATTTACAGTTGTCTCTCTGGTGTGTAATTTCGAACATTTCCGAAACACGTTTCAGACACTGTGCACTGTAAAATGTAAGAAATTGACTTTACTTAAAAAAACAAAACTAAACACTTCTTTGAGACAAAATTGTAAAAGTAACTTCAACTTAGCGGCGAGTACTTAAGTACTGTGCTGTACTATGAGGAGTTTAAGTATAGTGTAGCAAAGTAAACTTTAACTTTTAAACAACCTCAGCTTTGTGAATTTTATTGTTAATACGTTCCAAAAATGTAACAATTTTTTTTATGTTAATTGCACTTGTGCAAAACTGCCAAACAATGGCTGAAATGTTCATGCAGGGCCCACAAATTATTCAGTGAAGCAAGTATGCATAAATATACTCCTCACCACGAGGGCAAAACTGACTGTAAAGAAGTAAGTAAACTTTAAAGAAACAGAATAAATTAAGTAAAATTAACTTATTTAAATTAAGTAAGGGCACTGTTTGCATTTACAGCTTGAATTCATTTGGAAAATTCCTGTAGAGGGTGAAATGTTTCATATGTATAAGCTTCTGTCCTGCTTGGTTAACCGTTAGAAAGACTGATTTAGTTAATCCCAGAGGAATGAGAGAAGAAGGGTTCAGCAGGGCGTTCACATGGATTAATGTCACAGGTTGTAGCTGACTGAATGTTTACTTGCCCAGTTTAATTGAATTCCCCATGCTTCATACACAGCCATTACGGGTCGCAGATAGCCTGATTAGTCAACTCAAGCTTGCATCCCATTGACAGTTCTCTTCCACAGCAAGCGATCAGATGTAATAGGGAAAGATTCTCGCCATCAGTAAAAATACAGACTCTAATGCCCCCGATTCCCAAGTGGACTTACGTCCTGGTTTATTTTATCTCAGCTTAAAGGTGTCTGTCAGATATACACAAAGAAGGTAATTGGTTGCGGTGTGCTGTTTGCGCACACCGTGTCTCTGTCACAGCTCAGCTTACCGGTGGAGAGCATGCATTTGCCTTTGAAGGTTTATTAACAAAACAGGGAGACAGTTTTAAATATGTAAACAAGTCACTTCAGTAGTTTGTCCAGTTCATGGATGAGTGGGCAAATTTGTTTATGTAGCACTTTTCAAACATCAAAAGAATTCAAACAATTTTTAGTAGCCTACAAAAACATGTTCAATCAAAATTGAGATGTATTAACTTCATATAATGTAAAAATATAGACACGAAATAAGGAAAACGTGTGCAGAACAGTTTCAATGCTATTGGTGGATTGATAAGTAAACACAAAAATGCAAGAAATGTGAGCGCAATTAAAATTGAAAGTGTCCAAAATTGGGGCAAAATCAAGACTCTATGAAGCATATTGTCACACTGTTAGTGAGGAGTGGCGTCTGGCTGGGGGGTCAAAAGCTGGTTAGTGGAGTGAGGAACCGTTTTTCTACAATGTTCTCACATTTCTGCAAAGAAACTCTGGATCTCATTTATAGTGACCATTAGTTTCCTGTTCACACCTGATTAGCTCAGTCTGGAAGGACAGAACTGGTTCTAAACATTTTATATTTACGAATGTGCTCTTGGTCGCTTTTAGTGCTGCAGAAACATTTTCGTATTTTTCCTCAAATCTGTGTCATGACCGAACATCTCAGCGTGACTCTTCTCTCAATTTCTTGGCTTGCTTTTCACTACCATCAGCTTTGAGCGCCACAGACAGATTTTTGACCTTTCTAATTATGTCCATCGAGTTCAATTAGGCACAAGTGGAATCCAATCAAGTTGTAGCAAGATCTCAAGGACCATCGATAGAAGTCGGGTGCACTGGAGATCAGTTGTGAGTGTGGTAACACGCAAATTGAATAATTTTGTCTTTTAACAAAGTACCTTTAACAAGTAATTTTTTTTCTCTCTTTTGTGAAGCAGTGCAGTATTGTGTATCAATTAGCAAGCAAAATGAGTAAACATTACAAAATGCGACAGACTTGAAAGGGTCTGGAAACCTTTTGAATGTGCTGTACATTGCACCCCACTGTATAAAGACAAGTACTAGAGGCTGTTCCTTAAAAGAACAGAAGCTAGTTCTTGATATATTTTTAGATAATAAAAGAATGATTTAGCTTTTACCTTGGGAAACTAAGATCTATTAAAACATCTTGATTTCACACTTGGCCTTTAGTCTTCATAGCCTGGAATAAAGGTGAGCCTTAATTTGAAGTCCTTCCTCCTTGTTGCCAGTTTGCGCTCCTTATCTGCATTTACCTGTCACGTCTGCTTATTTACCTTCTATAGGTAATGGCACAGCGGGGAATGTTTTTTGCAATTTGCAAAACAAATAAGTCTAAATTGAAACAGCAAACCGAATACCAGGGGAGGGAGGGAGTGACAGATTGGCTCCATCAGCCTTTAAAGCTGAACATTCAGCCAGTACAGGTGTCAGCCGTCCCTCCGAAGGTCTTCTAGCCAGTCTCCCAGAGGGAGAAGGCAGCAGATAAAACCAGGCAGCACTACATGGCCATCACACCCCTTTGCAGTTGTTCTTTCTCTTTGTGTTTCATTTTCCAACTTTCAGACAGCTATCAAAACAATCAGGCTGCCTGCAGTAGTATATTAATTGGTCTGAAGCAATTTATAGCCACTATAATTAATGACTGTGGGAGTGAGTCACAAGCAAGCTTGCACTCTCCATGCAAACTTTACGCCTAGGCATTAATGCGAAGAGGGAGTAATTCTTTATTGACAAGCACTGTCCAATTCCTCTTTTTGATTGTC
This sequence comes from Bujurquina vittata, assembly GCA_015106715.1. Taxonomy (NCBI): domain Eukaryota; kingdom Metazoa; phylum Chordata; class Actinopteri; order Cichliformes; family Cichlidae; genus Bujurquina; species Bujurquina vittata. The sequence goes on from VUQK01044061.1 coordinate 68,528, forward strand.
ACTGCTAATCCAGTTAGCTGACTTATACCGTAGTGCTAAGTCATGCACAGAGGACATTATACTGTAGGGCCGCCAAAATTCTCAAGTCTGTTTACTGATATCAGCATTGCTCTAAACATATCATAGTGACTAAGTACGGCAAACTACTTACAGTAGCTGTAATGATGAGTGATAAATGGATTCCATCAGTCAACAGATTCTTCATGAATTTATTATGATTTGTAAGCAGGATGAGCACGTCTCTCTGCTTTACAGGGGCAAAATAGAAGAGCTGTGTGCAAAATATTTTTCATCAAGGTTCAAAAGCTACTCTTGGTCTTCACCAATGAATAGAACGTCTCTACTCTGTCTATTTGCCAAATGGACAACCACCTGCTATCCTCTATTAATTACATAACAACAACTGAACACACTTCATCTGCTGAAACCCTCATAAAAAGCTAAAAGACGACCTTGTCAAACTACTACACATACTTTTTGAAGTTTGAAAAAGTAAAAGACTGTAATAGTTTTTGGCCTTCCAAATTTCTCCTGTTTGTACAGGCTAACCACACAATGCATAGTTTGCCAGTCTGGTGCATAGACTAAAAGTAGCAAACTTGCCACCAGTGGTTAAAGATGTATTGTCTCTAACTTAATGTGGTTTGAAATCAAACAAGACGAGACAAACGAGGGGTCTACGACAATATCGTTCCTATGTGACTCGTAGGAACTTGACACAACTTGATATTGTGACATAGCGTGTAAACCACAGGTCACTTTTTAAAATAGCGTTTCGCATCTCATATCAGTGTGTAATGGGGCTGTAGTTCAGGAGGTAGGTCAGGTCATGCCAAAGTGTCCTTGGCCAAGATATTGAAGTGCCTGTATGAATGGATGTGAATGAGGCATGTATAAATCACTTTGAGTACTTGAGTACAAACGTGTGATATGAAAGCCAGTCCATTTAAAGATTAAGCTGTTCCTGTGACATCTAGTGCCATTTAGTCCCCATAGACTTTTCAGAAATCTGGGAAAATCCATATTTACACATTTATTCAGAATTTGCTGGAGAAAACCGAACACGTTATTCGGCCAGCCTTTTGTGTAAGACTGCTGGTAGACTTAGGTACTAAAAACATGCCTGTACAAATGACCTATGAGGTCATGTTTTAAAGGAGGACAGGCTTGCAGAAGTATCTTTGTTTCCCTTCTTATGGCGCAAACACTCATATTGTCTAAAAAAAATCACTGAGCTAGACTGAGAAACACAACATTTATACTGTATGTAAAGGAATTTAGTCAAAGTGGAAATGAAATGTTTAGGGTTTCGAGTATTTTACTTTGCATGTAATAAATATAGAATATATGAAAGATATTCTTTTGGAATTACTTTGTGGAGAAAAAAAAACTTTTTCACAATATTTTAACTTTTTGTGATTCACTTGTAATTTATGTAAAATATATTGTTGGGTCAATTCAGTTTGACGGGATTTTCAATAAACATTCTTCTAATAAGCGATACCACGGTTACCACTTAACAGCACTGTACTCAAATTGGCCTGAAACCAAGAAAAGGACCTAGAAAAGTACAGAAACATCTGTGAGACCTGGAGATACACACATTGGTGTCCATGTTATCTGAGATTTCATCAAGTGGCGCTTCCTGGAAATTCTTCTAATGTTCAGGGAGTCAGTGAACTCGTGAACAATGTACTATTTGCTGTCATTTCCCGGGGACTTGAGGCATTCCAAGAGTAAGTGGGAGAAGCACTGATTTGCGAGTCAAAGCTACAAACTACACCCTTTATCATCTGGAGAAAAGTTTCTATTATCAGAGGTTTGGGGATCATCTTGCATACTGGTCACTGTAACCATTAATTCAAGGTGGGCATTTCATTTTAAGTTCCATCTTTGGTGATCAGAGAAAAAAAAGTCCTCCCTAGAAAGTAACCTGGGTTTTTCTGATCATTTCTTGAGAAACCGAACACATTGTTCACACAGCCTTTCATGTATGACTGCTGGAAGTCGCTTCATTCTAAGACTTGGGTACTGATCGTAAAAACTTGCCTGTACAAATGACCTATAAGGTCATTTTTTAAAGGAGGACAGCCGTGCAGAAAGACTGCACAGATGTTGGTAGGGATTTGTCAATTACAAAGCATGCCCCCTGCATTATTAGCCCTTCTCAACACTAATGGGGACAATAATGAAAAGAATGAACATCAGCGTTTCTCATATTTTTTCTAAGATGCTGGATTCATATGGACACTTCATAACTCAGTTGAACATTTTTAAATTTTATTATTTTATGTTGCAAAAAAGTTAAAGATAAAAAAAGAAGAATCTGTAGTCTTTAATGCTAAGTATCTTCGTTTCCCTTCTTCTAGAAAACCAGAAAACTTACAAAACAACATTGCTGTCATTTTATATTTATTTATTTATTTTTACAACATGAATTACTTGCAAGATATAAACACCCCCAGTCTGCACCTTGCTTTCTTTGAATCCTCAGAATAATAAAATAAGTGGTCACCGTCCAGCCTCTTAACAGCGCCATCTATTAAATCCTTGGCTTCAGAGTTTTGGGCTTTTGCTGCCAAATGGATTTTTAAAATTATGATCCTGCCTACGATATTGGATAAACCTACAGTGAGTTGTTTTGCAGTGTGATACCATCTTGATGCTTTATATTAGTGTGTCTCAAAAAATTGAATATCTGGAAAAAGATCTCTCGCATCATAATTTAATTCCAAAAGATAAGATTTAATATATGCTATTCATCCTTCATGTAAAGTGAAGCATTTCTTTCTTTCTTTCTTTCTTTCTTTCTTTCTTTCTTTCTTTCTTTCTTTCTTTCTTTCTTTCTTTCTTTCTTTCTTTCAGTTTGAATTTTGATGATTATGTCTTATAGCTTATGTCAATCAGAAATTTGCAATACAGAAATGTCAGCACTGTACTCAAATTGGCCAAGAAAACCAAGAAAAGAACCAAGAAAACTATAGAAACATCAGTGAGACATGGAGATACACACATTGGTGTCCATGTTATCTGAGATTTCATCATGTGGCGCTTCCTGGAAATTCTTCTTACGTTCAGGGAGTCAGTGAACTTGTGACTATTTGCTGTAATTTCCTGGGGACCTGAGCATTGGTCCAGGCATTGCAACAGTATGTGGGAGCAGCGCTGATTTGGGAGTTAAAGGTCCAACAATACTATGTAACACAAATTTCACCAAGTCAACAAATTAAAAACTATACCCTTTATTAAAAGTGTCTATTATCAGAGCTTAAAGATCATCTTGCATAATTGGTAATGTTAACCATCACTCCAAGGTGGATATTTCATTTTAAGTTCTAGTTTTGGTGATCAGAGAAATAAAGTCCTCCCTAGAAAGTGATCTGGGTTTTTCTGATCATCTCTTGAAGCTGGAGTCGTCCATCACTGATCAAATTTAAATGCCTGTCTGGTAATGACGTCACAGGTTGCAGCCTTGGCTTGTCTTGTGTGTGACTTTGATGAAAGTGGAGTTACTCAGAGTAATACAACATTGCCTCATTCAAGGCTAAGATGCTACAGCAATCTCCCATGACCTCTAGAACAACCCTATAAAATTAGCTTTATGCATTTCTGAAAAGTTCACTCTTTAAAGAGGCAGGATCTCTGCAGCATGCCCCCCAAAATGGATGAGATGTGATTTTTTTTTCTTAAAAGATTTTCTTCTTGAGAGCGTTGTTTCCAAACGGCTCTCTTAAATGGATGAAGGAAAAGTCACCTTTTATTCCCCTTAACTGTGCTTACAGCTACAGTAATTGCTGTCTTAGATGGACAGAAATTAATTTTTGAAAGGTCTTTGAAGTACCCACAGTGAAGCTTTTCAGTCTTTCATACTCAGTGTGATTACTTTGGCAGCTTTATGAAGAACTCTGCTTGTGTCTGATGAATAACTGTCAGCATGGAATTAGGCATTAAAACAGACTGGGGAGGGTTTCTGTCATTACTATGAACCACAAAGATTGTTGTCTCCTGTGAAGCCATACTGCTTGTGAAGCATAGATACAGTGTACAATACTGTTATGAAAAACCCAGTTGGCGCACCTTCCCTTTGCCACTGTGACACCCATTTTGTGAAGGATTCTCCTGTGTTTGGGTCAATACCGAACTATTGAATTTCCTCATTAATCATTGCCCATTTCCTGCTTGCTATAAGAGAAACCAGCTGCACTCTACATTCACTGAGGCCCCCGACTCTGATTGTTGGCATTTAAAAATCGGTTTTTATGAAGTGAAAGTGGAGCAGTGGATGGATAGCAGCCGATACTGATCTGGTATGGAGATGTGTAAATGAATGTAGTCCTGGCTTATATGGCTGATCAGTGATCGCTTTTGCATAAGTAGAGAATGGAAAAAAAATCTTGTTTTTTAACATCAAAACTTATAGAAATTAGGTGTTTTGATAGCAAGAAGAAAAAAAAAGTTAAAGAAAGATTTTGTAAAGCAGGGCCTGTTTTGCTCATTTTCAGCTCCTTGTTTTTATTCTTGGACTCAAGAGTTGCTTTGCATGATTCACAAAATAATCCTTATTTATCTTAACGAGCTCGTCTGTCTGAAACAAGCTCTCGCTTTTAAGGCTCCTTTTTTTTTGAATGGCTGTCTCTTGTAAACAGAAGGTCTTGAGGATCAGTGGGGTACATTTGCACAAATTACATTCATTTTTGCCTATTCTGATAAACTAGTTCCATAATCAAGGCATCGTTTTGACTCCTTAAAAATTAAAAAATCCATAACTTCAAGTCGTATCTGTAAATATCTCTCAGCCTTCTATGACACTAAATTGAATTGAATATTTGGAATAATGGACATTGGTTGGACAAAACAAGCCATTTACTGTAACACTCCTTGGCTTCTGGGAAATTCTAATGGATATTTTTAATGTTTCATGATTGACGTGATTGGTTCATCTTTCTAATCAACATCCTGCCTTTCTCAGTAGTTGCATTTGCTCACTTTGAAGAGACTGAAAATGGATAAAACTCCTGGGAAAGGCAAATAAGCTGACTTTGAGTTTAGATCATTGAGGTTTTTGTTGTTGTTCGCTATTTAGCATTCTCACATTACAGTCATTAAAAGACATCATCACTTACGCGAACCCTAAAGCCTAACACCCAGACAATTCGGGGGTCTGAGGTTTAAAACATTATGAAAGGATTTACAGCATCCGGCTCTGTCCCTGCATTTTAATGAGCTTATTTGCATACTTGTTCATCATTATCTCTGTAAAGCTTATTGATGTGAAAAGTGTTCTTACATTAATATGTCAGCTCAGCACTTTCAAACTTGGCTTCTTTTCTATATTTTGATTTTGGAAATACATAAAAGGACTTGTCTACATGTGGTGAAAGAAATGGGGAAAGACAGTTGGGCAGCACTTAGATAAAGTGGCTCGAATTCTGCTCATGCAGGACATTATATCCCTCACAGCTGTGACTGCTGACCTTCTTGAGTAGCAAGCCAAGCTACTTTTGTAATAGTACCAAAAAAAAAGAACTGGAAAACACTTTTTTAAAACTGTACCAAAACGATGGCAAGCTAATTAGAATTTTAGGAAGAGGTCAACTGGACAGATTTGACACTTTAATTCCACAGTCAGTATTTAAATGACCCCACTGTCTTTTGAAAATGACGTTCCAGTAGTCACCTATTCCATTTCCTTTGTCAGATCCAGCACCGACATTCTCGACACGGTCGAGATACAAAGTGGCCGATGAGAAGGAGCGCTTGATCTCTGATATCTGTAACCATGACACGTGTGAATCCAGCCTCAGCTTCGTCTTCTTGCTGTAGAGTGAACGAACCGTGTTCCCAGGCCACAGACAAGCCATGATGTACTAAACTGCTGATTTCTTTCGGCAGCACATTAACCAGTACACTTAACTTAAAGCAGCTGGGAAAACTCCACAGTGTATTGATTGAGCAGTGGCTTGCACTTCACTTAGAGTGCACCTATTAATTTCACAAATACACTGTGACAACTTTAGCATTTGTTGTAGTTGAAGAAAGATAATTCCATTTCCCCAGAGATAATAGAGAAGAGCAGAGATGGTACTTCAACATCAGTGCAGATTTTACTGAAAGCATAATGAAGACAGTTTGAAGGAATTCACATGCAGAAATACTCAGTGCCTCAGTAAATTGTCCACACATAAACATTATTTATGTATTTTTTATTTTGACATGTTGGCTGTAGGAAGTCCCTGTTGTTTCTCTTTTACTGAATGTTATCTTCAAGGTTGAAGTGATTTTTGGTTCCCATTTTCATGTTGTAGCATACAGTAGCATAATGCCTGACATTTAATTTCATGAACCCTCACTCTGAACTTTCATGTATTATTCTAGACTGTAAGATATTTGTTTGTAGAAATAATGAGTGAAATGTGCAGCGGCGTGCTATTAATACACAGCCTTGTAATAACACATTTTTGGTTGTGGATCCAAGAAGAGGTTTAAATTTGGGGATATTGCAATATTTTTCATTAGCACATTATTTTTACCTTAATCACTACAAACAGATGAATATGCACAATTTGTATCTTGCGTATATTCATGTGAAAAAGTGTTTTGGTCTGTAGACTGCTTGTAGGCTTGAGCTTGGTCTGGAGAGCAAAAGATCTGATCTTTCTGATTACAGTTTAATTTAAATAACAATAATATCAGTTTTAAAATATAATATCAGTTTAAAAAAAATACCTATGTTCAATTTTTAGTTCAGTTCTGTACAATTTTGTTTAATTTATATTGTGCCAATTCATAAGGCCCTTTATTTTTTAAGGTAAAGCTCCTGCTATTTTAGAGCAAAACCCCCAACAATCAGATGCTCTCCTATCATCAGCACTTGGCAACACTGGGGAGGAAGAACTCCCTTTAACAGGAAAAGCCATCCAGCAGAAGCAGGTTCAGGGAAGAGAAATTAGAGAATAACGAGACGAGTACTAAACACACACAATGGGAAAGCGAAAACAAAGGCTAAAGACTTATAAATAATGACTGCTGGTTGAAACAGAAAATTCCTGGATATGTGCAACTACACAAGAAGCCATGAAAAAAAAATCAGCTGGTGTCCCTCGAAGCTGAGTCAGCAAACTAGCCAGTGTGTTTACAGACTGTACATTATTAAAAAAAATACCGTTTGTAACACATTAATCACACAAAAAGTGACAGAAGTGCGGTGCTGGAGGAGACGTCGGTTTTAATCAGCCAAATGCAAATAAAGTTAAATATAACTCCAAATGATAAATACGAGGGCATGTGCAGTATGCATGCAATTGTAAATCTGTAGCAAGTACAACTGCCCGATGGTTTATGCGCAGTCCTTTTCTGGCTGATGTAAATTAAGTGATAGAGTTAGGGCTACAACAGTGTTAAGTGCATATACACAGTAACAACTTCATTAATAATGTTAGAGCTCTTAAAGCTGCACCAATCAATATTTTTACATTACCAGTAGAGTAAATGACTGTAAGTAATGTGAAAGGTGTTGTTTGCAGTAAAGTAAGCACAGGAACAGTCACCCTGCAGTTTGCTTCAACCCTACAAAGTTTTTTAGTGACTTTCGGTCCATTTTTTTGGGGTTGTATTGCCCACATTAGCTTTCACTGCTCTCATAAGTATCAGGAGGCAGATGTTTTTTCCTTAAAAGATTGATTAAAAATCCTTTACCTACCACCAATCTGCAGAGAAACAAAAGTAGCAACTAGCTGGTGAACATTGTGGAGCCATAATCAGCTGAAGAACCAGATATTGGGAGTTGGTGGAGACCAAAACAAAGCTGAAAGGAAGTGAGAATGAGATGCACATACTGTACAGCTGTGCTGAAGCACATGTTAAACTGAACAGGGAGCTTGCTTTAGGACTTGGAAAGCAATTTTGTTGCAATTTCTGTGCAACAAATTTTGCTGATCTCCCATGCGGGGTCGTCTCCGTTTGCACCTCTTTTATGCCTCCCGCTAAAAGTCTAGCTGGTGAGTGACAAACAGCCAGTGATCTTTTCAATACGCTATGAGGGGGACCTCTATGAAAGGGGCTTGCAATGACATGCACTACAGTAGAAGTTGTTGGTCATGTTGCCAAATCCTATGAATACTGCAAAAATATCTCCCGTACAGATTCTCAGTTTGACACAGAAGCTCATGTTTGCTGTCTATGCACATTTCAAATATTTGGGAAATACAGATGTGTTCAGAGCAGGATTTGAACACATCAATCTGACAAAGATTGCAGCACTCCAAGCGGTGCTGAAGTGAACAAAGTGCCAACGCTGAAGCCAAACATAAGTTAGCTAATATTTATGCTTTTTAATGGCAAAGTTGATGAACTTTTTGATTCCCAACCCTAGTATTTTAATGTAAGACAGTCCAGCTCACAGAAATCAGCTGTCAGTGGCCATAACTGAAGGAAGTAAACGCACATACTTGAATGAAGGCGAGGAAAGCTAAAGTGAGATGGAAGTTTGAAAAAAAAGGGCTAGCTTAAAGGAAGCAGGGATAAATAACAATAAGAGATTGGTGAGTGGGGAAAGAAAGCTGGTTTGGACTGGTTAACGAGCCTTATTGAAAGTAGTCCTGGCAGGCGATTAGAGCTGTGGCTGAGGTCCCAGCATCAGTTACCTTATTAACTTTGTTTTAAATGAATGCTCCTCTAAGCTAATCAATTCTAGTCAAGACAGATGCTTAGCACGATGAACTGAATTAGCCTCAGGCCTGCATTCTGCAAATATACACCTCTGTCCATGAGCTGAAATATATGCGCAGGAGAGCACATTAATAATTGATGCTGTTACAGAACACATGATGAGGAGACTGCAGCAGGATAGAAGATGATGTTTGCTTTAATCTTAAGGGATCAGGTATAGTTGTATTGATTAGAATTTAATGTGCATTTTTTAAAACAACTAATTTTAATGGTTTAAAATTTAAAAAAAAAAATCTTAAGATATGTATGTCAGCCTGTATAGTGAAATACTTTTTTATGTGTACGTTTAGCAGAAATAAAATCTTCAAAGCTTTCAAATTACACATCAATGCATGATCAAAAAAGGTTCTGTCAACAAGAAAAAAGAACCATGAACGAATGCCTGCTGAGGTGCTATTAAGGAAAACACTAAACCATTACTGTAGCTTCTAAGGTGTGACAGTGGCAGCTCAAAGCTGTGATTCTTCAGTTTGAGATTAAAACACGGTTCTTCATGTAAGAGTTAAAGGGAAGTAATCACAAGTTATCACTAATATCTGTCTAAATTAATTGTAATAAAAAGAGAATAACATTTGGTTGCCAGAGGTCACTGATAGGCTTCACTTTCATGTTTGCCTCTCAGGTGCATCAATCTGGACTTTATCCACCGCTGCCTGCAAGGGAATTAAAGCTCACTTCCCAAATGAAACCCTATCTCTTGCGTTCTACATATCATTGTGCCCTCTAAGCTCTTATTGTGGAATGGTTGAAATTACAGTTCACTGCTACTTCCCAGCTCCAGATATCCAACCCTTTCCCCTCCCCTGTGAAAGGGAAACCTGACCATGTCTTGTCCAGCATTCCCTGAATATTTAGTCTGGGTAAACCTACCATCAGTTAGATCCCCGCTGCAGCCAACAACATCTAACCATCACAAGGCTTGGCTTGGAAATATTTTTGGAAAAAAATGGGAGCTCCAGAGGAGGAAGCACCACGTCCCCCATCAGATATCACTGTTTTTGGTGCCAACTGTACGCTCCACGGCCTGAGCCACATATTTCTGCCTGGTGGAGTGACTATCCGCCGGTTGCTCTGGGCTGCTGCATTCAGTGCCTCACTTTCTATCTTCCTGCTCCAAGTAGCAGACCGTGTGATCGAGTACTATCAATACCCCCATGTTACAATCCTGGATGAAATGGACAGTCCCGTCATGTATTTCCCAGCCATAACTCTCTGCAACTACAACAGCTTTCGAAAGTCCCAGATCCGTAGAAATGACATCTTCTGGATGGCTGGACTCCTGGGTGTGGAACAAGGGGACTTTGATGATTTCATGGCCGCTTTAGGGCAACCCACGGACAGTGATACCAAGTTTTTCCCCAGCAAGACCTTCAACATGCTGGAGTTTGTGCAGAGGGCTAGCCACAACATAGATGAGATGCTGCTTGACTGCAAATACAGAGGCAAGGACTGTGGTCCAGAGAACTTTACTACAGTAAGTAAGGCTGCTTATCTAGGTCTAGCCTCTGGTGAGATCAGTTTAGGCACTTCATAATCATTAAGGGTTAAAAAAAAAAGAGGGGGGGGGGGATCTCAGGGTGTTATGAGAGGGTGAACATATTCTGTATTAAATATTTCACAGCAGGTAAACTGCTGATACATTAATATCTAGACAAAATATCTATTGGGAAGTGTCAAATAGTGTTTTACAAATCTTTCACTGGAAATTATTAATAGAAAGCTCAAAAGCAAGATCTGAACAGAAACAAGATTTGAAAAAGCCTCGGGCAAAAATACCAACAACTGTGAGCTGTTCAATATTCATTATAAAGCTATGATTCTAGCTCTTTATTTTGCCCGGGGTGAAGTGAAAAATGAGTCAGTTTATGTTTATAAACACCAGGAGATCTGCTCTACGACGTTATTTTTCTAAAATGAACACTGTCGTGATGTCATGATGAGCGTAATCATTCAAATCAGATATCGTTAGAAGACGGGACATCAATTCAAATTATGCTGTCACTTCTTAATTGTTTTTTTAACATAGTCCTCATTTAAAAAAAAAATACTAGTATAAGTGGCATGTTTGTGTAAAGATTAAGTAGCTTTAGGGAGAACAATGGGTATGTGGGTGGAAGAAGAAAAGTTTCTGAGGAATACTAATAAAGCAGCGCTTTATCTCTGTTTACAAAGCAGGAATATATTTCCTTGGTCTTTATAGTGATGCCAATATTTATGCCGGGTCCAATTCGTCACTTTGTGACTGCTATTAATTGTAATTTTTCTTGAAGGAGAAATGAGAGTTACTTTCTTAAAAGTGTCCTCAGAAGGGTTTAATGTACTGTGGTGCCATATGGTTCAACAAATCTCTGCTGACATCATGCATCATGCATTATGAAGCAAGCATATGCTGTTTTCAGGACCAATAGCGTTTTTAACTCATTACTGTTTTTCTTTGTAAATACCGCAGAAGAATTGTCCTTTTCATCGTAGTAATAGCGCCAAATGTTCTAAATATTTGTCTCATATCACAAAAATCAAAAATACATAATGCAACCCAAACACAATGCTGTCATTGTAGAGATGAAAGGGTAATTTGTCTTAACTCATGTCCTTTCATTTTTTTTGTGAACTCCAGTTTTTCCTTCTCAATTTTCAGGTCTTTACCTAAGAAATAAAATTATGTCAGCAGAATCTGAGCGGAACTTAATCGTCCTGCTGCAGAGACAGGGGAAGGATTGTATTTCGATGAAATGGGCCATTGATTTGAGTGATGAAAGCCCAGCGCCAAGACGAGCTTGCCATGCTGCACAGTTTCTTTGAGAACCAGCAGTGAAACAAAGGCAAATGATTTATACTAATTACCTTGTAGTTCTTCTGTAGCAGTACTATTATTTTTTTGTCGGTGGCAATGGTTTAAATTAAAAGATAAGGTTTGGCTTTTCAGTTCACACCAAACCTGACATCTACTATAAATAGGGCTCCAGACTTGGACACTTAAATGACTTGCCAGGTTTGAGTCATAACTCCAAAAGCAAAACAATGCATATGAGCTAATAAAGGCACATTCTGATAACGCTGTGATCAGTCAGGTGACCTTGCCTTCTTCACATCTCCTCATATAAAGGGCAAATTTCAGCTAAATGTCAGAAACTGGAGATGCTCTGAGGGCCTAAGTATAGAGGGGACTAATTAAAGATTCATAGAGCTGCCTGAATTCCCCTTCCTCGATTCCCTCGGCCTGCTGATCTTACCGTGGGAGGCTGAGAGGCAGGTCCTCTCACAGGAGATAAGATAGGATGGAATTGAGATTGCCCATTATATACTTCAGCAACATCAACACAAAATGACTCACACAGAGGTCTAGACAATATCTGACAATTAGCTCTCTGTATGTGGACAAAAAACAGAAAATATATGCGTTGAATAATTCAAATACCTCTGCTGATGCATTTAATTGATCCATTTTGATATGGCTTTTAAAAGGACATCATTAGAATCAACGGACTGCTCTCTTTTCCAATTTAAAAACCCTAGTACATATTTTTGTAGTTATCCAACCATATCAACCGTACCATACTTCACTTTAGTTTTCATAACATTTTTCAGAGCCGTTTTGAGTACATGCACGCATGTGTGTTTGTGTAAAATTTTAGACAAAGTAACAGCGGCTGGAGAAACTTGGCATGCCCGATAGTGACAGGAAAGACCAGATGTTTCAGCTAATGAGCTGGATATGGGTGCATTAATATTGAGAAATCGCAGAGAGGAAATATCATGGCCCCCAAGTGCAATCACTCCCTCTGCATCAAGTAATTAAATATTTTTTGGGGGAGGAGATGCTGTAATTTACTGGTGGAGAATGACTCTCGTATATTTAAAAGCTGGCAGATGGTACAGGCTGGAAATGTTCTACCCATGCAGTGCTCTAAATATACATAGAAACATAGCCTTGAACGTCCATGGATCAATCTGTGGTAACAAGTCGTGTTCAGATTACAAGTTGGGTTTTTTTGTGCTTTTTAAATACTTTTTTGTGCTTCAGACACAATATAACAACATTATTCAAAAAAAAGATAATACATATGCTCGTCCAAATAAGTGTTTTGGTGAAGGCTTTATTTCATTATCAAATTCATCTCGTGCTTCCATCTTGGTGCCTTACACACTGTCTGTGAACTGGTGTGCGATTGATTACCTCATTAATACTCAAAAGCGTAAGCACCCCAACAGACCCTAAATCATTGCTGTGGATTAAACCTGCAAGACTGCCTCACACCAAATAAATCATCTGTCATTGTGTATATGCAGGATGCATGCTGAAGTTGCTGTGATATCATTTCAATTGATCACCAACTCAGCACTTTAGCCAGCCTGTGCTACTGCAGAGACTGGACTCTAACATGTTTATCCCATTACGCTTGGTCTTCTGTGTCAACATAAGTTAATATATCTGTTAGCTTATGTTGTAACAAAAGAGCTTTGGTTTCAACTCCCTTTTTAATATTATTATTAGATTTTATGTTAAAGCCAGAACCAGGAGCTGGTGCTTTACTTTACGTGCGGCAGTATCCGCTCAAGGCTGATGTTGGTTTTAGAGGTCAAAGAAAAGGGAAAGGTGAGTAAAGGAAGCAGAAGACAGGATTGAGTGTCAGAAATGTTCAGAATGAGTCTGGCTGCAGACAGAGAGAGCAAATAGGCAGTATGGGGAAAAGTACAAAAAAAAATAGTTACCACATAGAGGTGGAAAGGGCGAAAAGCAACAAATCGAGCTGAAGGAGAGCGCTGACACAAAATGGAAACAAATGAGAAAGAGAAAACAGAAAAAGAGCCTGTGCTGTGCTTAGATTGAGGTGGGACTGGGATTCAGCTGAGGACCGGCACCATCATTGTGATTCAGCCTGCTCTGGAGTGCAGCCAGCGCCTTGATGCACAACTGGAAGCATTAGGAGAGATGAAAGGAAGAAGGTGTGTGAAGGAGCACAAAATTACACTTCTGCCTTGCGCATCAAAGGAAGAGCAGCTATAAAATAGAGCTTTACAGCGCAAACAATGAAATAAACAAATCTGAGGCGCCGAGTGTAGATGACAGGCTTGATTACAAATACTTAATGTGTTTATTCCAGTGTTCAGTGTCGGTAAAGGCCACTGTGAGAGTCACTGTTACTATAAGCGCAGCATTGGCATTCCAGTCAATGGCACTGAGGAGGGATACTGAAGGAATTCATGACGGGAACGCTGTGCGAGGATGCTTTATGCTGACTTGCACAGTCGGCGGCAGATACGACCAGAGGGGCAGACATTGAAGGTGCCAGTTGACAGAACCTCTTAAGTTAATTAGCTTGTGAGGTGGAGACACTAGACACAAGTACGACTCTGTCCAAAACTAACAGAACCATTGTGTGCTGTTGTTGAGTACTAGCCTCCTGGCGCTGGGACATCTAAACAAAAACATGCAGTATACTCCAGGTTTTCCTAATCTACTGAATACCGAATGAGCAAAAATGACTCATGGTTTCATATCACAAGTTCTTTTGAGTTTTGATTACCTCAGAAGCCATATTTAGCTTTTGTTTCCACTGGTGTCCTTTGGGATCCACAGCCTGCTCTCTTAGCCAATTAATGTGATGCTTGGCACCTTTCAAAGTATTGTATCGCTTTCTTAGATTACTCCTCAAGAAAAATGTGTCACTGTCATAGACTGTATATAAAAAATTGACCCACTGGTTTGTGCGGCCCTGTTTTGGAACCTCAACAAGGTACCTGGTTTTTATGTTGTTGGTCTTTTAAGCCAGAAGTGATCATATTTGGACAGTTAGAGCATACTGTATGGCTGAATTTCCGACAGTTTTCAGCTAATAGTGCCAAATAACATACACTTTAGTAATTACTTTTGGTGCTCACGGTATTAAGTTTGCTCTGCATTTCCTGTGTTCCCCATGTCTAGTTAAGTCTGTGTTTCCATGCCTCATGTTCTGTTACTTCTTGTTTTATTTTGCTAGTCTTCGTCTCATGTGCATTGTATTCGGTTTTGCTTCCTGTGTTTCCCTCCAAGCTGTTTCAACTTACAGTGGTGTGAAAAAGTGTTTGCCCCCTTCCTCATTTCCTGTTTTTTTGCATGTTTGTCCCACTTAAGTGTTTCAGAACATCA
>VUQK01044065.1:7898-20303 GCA_015106715.1 Bujurquina vittata
AGGAAGTAACTTCCACCAAAACATAACGATCCAAAAACCATGACAGCCACGCTAACTGTTCCAGGGTGACAAACTTGTGTTTTTGGAGTTAATCGTTGGAGTTAAAACTTGGGTGGTGACTTATAGGGACATACCGCTGGGTTTCGGGGTTGTTCTTGGGCGCTCGGGGCCACAATTGTGTGTGTCTGTGTACGGTATATGTATAGATGTGTGAATGCATGTATGTGTGTGTACAGCCACTTTTCTTCCATTATTTCTTTTTCCTTTTGTCCCCCCCTTTTTTCCTCTTTTTTTCTTTCCCCTGTCAGGCCTGGCATATATAAATAAAAATAAACAAATAAATAATAAAAATATAAACATTAACAAGAATAGCCTATAGGAAACTTATAGAGCTACTCTTGTAAAAGCAAATATGTTTGGTACACCAGTGCATTTGGTTATTATTCTGATTGCGAAAAATACCAGACATGACTGGCCTTAAGAAAGAGAGAAAAAAAAGAAGAAATAATTTTAAATGAGAGACATGTTTGCATTTGTGTGTTACTATTTTATAAAGAATCAGCAACCAGAAAAAACATTCTCAGCCTGGCATTAATTCTAAGAGTATCAGAAAGTGCTCTGGAGGGATGAACACATTCTTTCTTTCGTTATTTAGTGTAATGAGGCTGGTGGAACATCTCAATAACAGCATTCTTTTTTCTTTTTTTTGCAAACGATCTCCAATGACCCTGGTAACAGAAGAAGGTCCAGAAGTACAATTTGAAACATGTAGCTCTGAGATCAATAAAGACAGCTCCTACTCTGCTGACATCGGGAAACATAAAACTTCTGTGATGGGCAAGTGTTTGTGTGTGTGTGTGTCTTTGAGTGTCTGTGTGATGCAGGAAGACAGATGCGAACAGAAGAATCTCCAGGGCTGCTCAGATATATCTAGGGATTGCTCTGTTGGTGTACAGTGTGAAGTGCTGGTGGTTAAGTCCAGTCTGGCTGTACGTCTCAGATGTCAGGGATATACTTTCCTCCTTTTCAGCTGTGGCAATTCACTGAAGCGGAGATTACTCTTAGAGACAGCACGCACACCATAATCCACAAAACATCTCTGTCCCTGTGGCTCTCAGGGCGGTGGGATTTCTTACGATGTGGGCTTCACTGACTTGTGTTTGTGTGTGCAGTACCAAAATGCAATTACAGAGAGATTAGACCACACAATATGCTGGTTAAAAGTGAGAAAAACACATGTTCAGTCTGATGATAAAAATCAAAAATTGGCAGGGCATATTTTGCGAAAATTTTGGCACTACATTTTGGCACTTTTCTTCATTTTCCTTACCACCTATGCAACCTCTGTTGCTCTTTGCTACTTTCTTTCTTTTTGCGTTCTCCATCATTATTTCATTATTTTTAACACTTTTTGTCCAAATAAATGAAATTTTGACCAGAAGGCATTAGATAAAACAGATAATTTTGGTCTTTTTCTTTCAAGGTACAGTCAGTCATTTTTTTAGGTTATTTAATAGAAAAAAAATGTTGAACTTAGATTCCTCTGAATTGTGTTTTATATATGTGGCTAGAGACTGGTCACATATGTAATACACCACAGGTGTGGTGTGGAAGCAAATTTTAATTCATGCCTACACCTTCAGACTGAAGATATGAAGAATCATACCTATTAAAACATAGATATGATTCTGAGAAAGGGGTACCCTTCGCCAAAGAAGCAAAAACAAGAAGGAAAGAGACAACGCGACCAGCATCTGGATAAAATATCATCCTCTTGCTCATCAAATCAAGCCTCATCTCCTGAACTGAAATCAGGGCTCCAACACATGAAAATGTGTACAAACACACGTGTTTATTCCCCATATTTTCACAATTACTTACTGTATTGTCAGCAGACTAGACCTGGGACTCTCCCATATCCGGACAGCTGACAAGAGCTAGCTCGACAACAACAGCTGGTTATAAGCTAACATTATGCCAGCTAATTTTAGGTTTGAAAAAAAAAAAATCACATTTTCTCTCTGTTTAATTACATTCTCACATCCTACAAGAGTTTATTTTCTGAGTCTTTGAGTCCACTTCAAAGAAGGTTTGACTAACGCCGACTAACAACTGCTAACAGCGGCAAAACAGCAGGGATTACAGCACAAAACTTCAGGACATCCTCAAAAATTCAACTCAGTGCCATCATAGGACAAAATGTAATTTTATTTAGACAGCACCAAATCACAACAACAGTCACCTCAAAGGCACTTTATAATATAAAATAATGCCATTTGGTCCTTGAATTGTCGGGTAGTGGTGAGAGAGTTGAAACTCAACAAAGCTCCACAGTGCAGTCAAAAACTGGGTGTGAATGATCAGAGAAACACAGAAAGAGCAAAGCTGCAGGTTGTAAAATTGAAACAATGCACTCAGAGGTGCCTAAATGCTCTGTAGAGTCTACAAAATAATCTGAAGCCACAGCATAAGCACCGCTTTTGCAACACACAATAAACAGAGAATTCACTGAATTAAAATACTGATTTGTACAAATTTAAATTTCGCCTGTCATCTGCATGAGAGCACAAAAGGCTTCAGCTCACAATGTTGTTTAGCATCTCCTGAGATGGTTTAAATAATGGATGATGGTGTTCTAAAGGAGGTGATAAAGAATTTAATCTCTTACTCTCCTAATTCTGCTGATAGCATAGTATTGTATTAGGTATGGAGATGTGTTCCAAAAATGAGGATGAAAAGAGGTGAATCTTTCTCATATTTCATAGCGGCTGACAGCTGTACAATACACAGGCTGTACTCCATATTGAATTCAGTTTTTTCATATCAACTCTTATCTTCACGTGTCTAGGTGAGGTCTCTCTGAAGTTTGATTCAGTCAAAACAGCTGTGAAAAGGCAGCGCTAAGAGCATAAACCAAAAATAAAATTGGATGAAATAGTGCTTAACTGCTTAGATGTATTTGTACAGTTGATATTTTCATTTGTTAATTGTAGTATATCCAGTAGCACAAATACAACATAAAGCTTTCTTTACTCGACTTTAGACTGACCAGAATGGGCAACGCTGCTGCTTCCTGACTGTAGTTAAAAGACAGAGATGTATGCCTACAGTAAAAATCATGCCGTATTTAAGATAATAGATTCAGCATGTCAAAGGTGAATGTTCAGCCTCAAGCCATCCTCTGCTATTTTGCAGCAGGAGGATCGCCTCAATGTGCGTTAGGAAGCCTTACAAGTTCAGTGAGGAGAAAAAACAAAACATGTTTGAACAAGTTAGTTTTGAAGAGATTACATATCCTTATTGTACTGTACAAGCCACCTTTTGATCTTTACTGTACTATGTATGAGTCACAAAATGTGTGGTGATCATGGTGCCAACTCCATATGCAAATATCTAAAAAAACAGTGTGAGAGAACACTTACTAAGAACCAAAGTTGCTTCTTAGTAAGAGATATAGAGGCGTTGCTATTTTCAAATTTAAATAATTATTTTTTTTCTGAAAAATGAATCCAACACATGAGCGACAGTATTAAATATATACTTTACTTATTATGTTAAAATTGCTAAATTCTTACAAGAACCTTAATTAGTCTTTTCATGGGACTGAGTTTTATAATACATTTATGGCCAGTTAATAAATTTAAAAAATATTCCCTATGGGAGATTTCTGATCAACATGTTAGACAGCACCTTTTGATACTATGGTCAAAAAAAAAAAAAAAATTGGGTAAGGTGTTAATGCCAAGGCCCCATAAATTGGAGTCCCCGCCTGAGCGCATCCTGTCATTGTGTCCCTCGGCAAGTCACTGCCTAAGTGTGCATGTGTTGTGTGGTTGGTGTTCGGTGGTGGTCGGAGGGGCCGTAGGCGTGGATTGGCTGCCACACTTCCGTCAGACTGCCCTACGCAGTCTACATTAGTACCTTAAAACTACCAAGTGTGATTATGTATATACTAAGGCATATTACACTGGTTTTTCCTTTCATTTGTCACCAGTCTGCATACTGCATATCTAGAATGCTAAATCTGGCAAGCTTTCCCACTTATTTTCCCTTCACACTGCGCTCTCATTTCCCACATTGTTATATTTTTCAAACCCATCATTCAATGTCGCCACACTCTTCAAGTGAATCGACAAAACGCAACGTGCAATATGAATCAAAGTTGCTTCTGCCCACAGGTGAGCTTAAGAAGTTAAACCTAAACAGAAGGAAAAAGACCTTTTAATTTAGAAACTCATACCAGAAGGTTAGACTGAAGTTATTACATTCCATTTGAAATTGTGACTTTCAAATTCAATATAGAAAAACATTCCTGCAGCAGATATTATTTTATGTTGAGTTGTTTTACTTGCTGTGTTTTGTGTTTTGGTGTGTGGCTATGTTGATTATTTGTTTCTGGATTTTCAGATTTTTTTTGGCCATACTTTATTTAGATAAAGGACAACTGTTGGAAACTTCTGGTTTGACCCTATCGGGATTACAACCCTGATATCGGATACTGGACTAAACAGTATAACAGAGTTGCAGGCTAGCCAACAAACTGTTAGGCTAACAGCTGACTGAATTTGCTTACTGTGAAACCAAGTAAGGTGGGGCCGAAGAGGACCCCATGGGTGAGGAAGCTGAGGACATTTAAGTCTCTTGACTTTATATCATAAATTCCATAGAGAAATAAAAATATGTGGTTGGGTTATTCATTGACTTAAGAAAGGCATACAATAGATCATATTAACTAAATAAATCTGGAATGTTGTGGCATCGGGGGGTAGTTTTGAACAGCAGTTTATGAAGTTAAATGATTGTTGCTCCTTGCTTGTGATGTACCTCAGGGGTCACTGTTGGGCTGTAAGCTGTTTAATTTATACATCAGTGACATACTGTATATAACATGTCCAAAGCGTTGAAAATTTGCTGCTGATACAAATATTTTCTGCTCTGGTGATAAGAATTTAGTGAGATGAGAACTGAAACGGGGATGAGAAGCTATAATCTAAGGGGGGGTTTGCAACTTCAAAACGGTGAATATGTGTACTGCCAGGAAATGTTTTTATGCTTGTGCGTATTTCTCTGCGCACTATGCTGCTCGGCATCTGCTGACCCCGCTCTGTGATTTTACTAAGCCTACCACTTTGTGGCTGAGTTTCTGCATATTCAGTCGTGAGGAAATTTCACAACTGGACCTGTTGCACAGGCGGCATCCTATCATGGTACCACGCAGGAATTCACTGAGCTCCCGCGGCCCATTCTTTCACAAATGTTTGTAGAAGCAGTCTGCATGCCTAGGTGATTGACTTTATACATCTGTAGCCATGTAAGTGATTGGAATGCCTTAATTCAATCATTTGGATGGGTGAGTGAATCCTTTTGGCAATATAGTGTATGATCTTCATGAGAAACAAAGAAGAAAACATGTTGAATTTCAGTAAATGTCTCTGTTCAGAAAGTTGCTACTTCATGCTTATTCAGATTGTACAATTAACATTGGGTAACTGGAGGTACTTGGCTCATCCTATTCCTGTCATGGCTTTGAAGACAATACTTTGTTCTGCTGTGTTATTACATTATCAACTGACAGACAATTTGTTTGACAGTGCAACTTGAGACAAATATGATGTGCATACACATCGCCTCAACCCTTGTTCCTTGATTTCAATTAACAGCTTTCTGTTCTCTAACACAGTCAGTGCAATTTTTTCCCATCTGTCTTGTCAGTAAATCACATGGTAAAACAATAATCCATCTATCCATCCACTGCTTATCCTTTTCAGGGTTGCGGGGGCTGGAGCCTATCCCAGCTATCATATGGCGAGAGTTGGAGTACAGGTTGCGAGCCTGTCGCAGGGCCAATGCATTCACATGCACATTCACACCTATGAGCAATTTAGAATCACCAGTTGACCTAACCCATGCAAACACGCAAAGTCCACAACAATATGTAAGTATTTTACAATAACCATTTTGCGTAATTGTGAGAATGACATCTCATTCCAATCCACACTTATAATGCAAGCTCTAGCATAGGCCACTTGGGTAAAAAGATATGATCTCCTGAGAAAAAATATATTGAGCAGAGCCTTGTACTGTAGCTCATGGGACACAAGGCAGCTGATACAGCGGTTATCTGCTAGACACACATCGAGATGTCCTCATTTGATACTTTCTTTTAAGTTTACCTTTTACGCTTTTCTTTCTTTTCTGTCATATTCTGTTACAATGATGCTCATATTAAGCGTTACCAATATAATATATTCATATAATGAAGTATAACACGGTCAGTATGTGTGCAGTTAATCATTAGTTTCTGACAGTTTCTGGCTGTTCTGAAATCTGTAAGAAACCAAGTCAGGATATTCTTAACATGGTCATTTCAGGCACACAGGTCTGACTGTGAGAAGAGCCCCACCCATGTGCTGCTCAAATCTTTGGTTTATGGGGAGCAGCCAATCAGAAGAACGCTTGTTTAAGACTGTAGATGAACTGTGAGGCTGCACCAAGGTAGGGTGACAATTTAGTTTGAAAAATTGTGGTTGAATTATTACGCTTAATTAGAATTCAGCCAGCTTCTACTATGCATTGCACACTGTGTTTAATCAGTTGCTGTTGACAGTAAAATTACTGTTTTGTACTGAGATGATGATTTTGTGTTTGTTACATGAGCAGCTGCTTGGCAGTGTTCCAATACCTTTCACTGCTTAGAGCCCAGAAGATTCCAACCACTCTTGGTCACAGAGGCCACTGTTGCTTCTGCTAAGCAAACGCTACACACTTCTGCCTAAATTTCTTGAAAGAAAAAAACTTTTAAAATGTAAGAGGTTAAAAAAAATTAAGCACGTACACATTTTTGTGCAAAAACAATAGTCAAAATTAATGCAGTGTAACTCCTGCAGTTTGTAATGCATGCTGCAGTTTTCAGTGCACTGAAAAAGTTAATATGATAGTAAGAAACTGTCACCTGAGTAACCACTTCATTTCGTCTGGCTGTCACACTACGTTTTTGTGGAAATACAAGTTACATGTGAGTCTGAAATACTCAAGTGTTGTGCGACCAGGTGACTTCTAATTAAGGCAAAGAATGTCAGACGCTGCAGTTGACCTACTGCTTCTCATACAGTCAGTGAAGCAAGAAGACATCCACTACAGAAATTTCAAATGACAGGTAAGTCAGCCAAATGTCAAAGAAATACATGCCAGAGTCACTTCCACCTCTCCTCCCCGCTATTTCCTTTTGAGATGGAAATCGTGCAGAGGTGCTGGAAGACGTGCAGTTCTACTTCATTACGATTCTTCGCTAAATGAAACTGCTGTGTTAAGATTTCACAGCTCTAACCACTTTTAGCTTGTGCAAATGCTGAAATGCGCACACCCGCAGCAACATAGGCACGCAAGCACAGTGGTTGTACGCTGTGAATGACAGAATTACACAGGTTTTGCATGAGAATAGAGATAATGTAGTCAGCTGGCGAGGGAAAGCGATGTCAAACAGACAAGCCCTCAAATGAGGCACTGAGCCTCCCTCTCCTTCTCAGTGAATTGACAGCCTCTGGCCTGAGATTCAAGCAGCGTCAGGATGTCAAGCTCCACTATGTTTTGACACCCATTGCTGTCCTCAGCAGAAAGAACGAGGCAAAACAGCAGTGTGGGCTTTTGTAAACACAAAATTCACAGTCCATTTGTGATTTTGTTCCTATTGAATGCACAAACAGGCCTTGCAGAGAAAGACACACACAAACACGCACACACGCACACACACACGAGTAGTTAAAAGCAGTACGTGTCTATATAGCATGTTCTATAAAATATTCACCACTTTTGGTATATACTTCACAGCACCTCATCCTCATACGATTTAATTTTCTGTAAAAGTTAACGGCGCATTTTGCCTGCTTGCAAGCGAGTAACATTTATTTTACATTTTCTCCACTGCTCAGGTATATAAATAAAAACATCTCAAGTTAAGGCACACACATCATTATGATGCTCTCATGTGCAATTTAATGTTTTTCATATACTGTGTGAACAAGTCATGATGGGGAAATTATGCTGTAAAGTGCTGCTTGATCATAGAGCTTGAAGTGGCAGAGTGAACTCAGAGATTTTGCTACCTACGCTAACAAACAGTGCTTGAGTAAAAATGCTTGGAAATTTGTTAGACTCCAAAATTGCAGAGCACTTTTGCCTTGACACTCAGAATTATTCATCAGCTCAGCCTATCTGTGTGCAGCAATGAACAATGTCTCACCTAATGCATTATACTGCATTTAACGCCCTGCTGACAAATCTGCAGATCACACGGTCGTGTCAAGACGCAACTTTCTGATAGCATGCACCTATGTGTGACAGCCTCCGTCGCTTTTTTTTCAATAGATATATAAATCCAGAAGTGATACAGACTTCACTAGTGAACGCAGCTGGAGAGAAAGAAGTGGGGAAAGGGAGCGGGTGAGAGTGTGCGAGATAGAGAAACAGAGAGAAAAACGGATAAAGAGCAAATCTATTACTGATAGGGATTTGGTGCTTGCTGGAGAGGAAGTGGAACAGAGGGAGCCATTCATGTGACTCTTGTCCCACTAGAAGAGATAAGAGAGTGGTGGAGCTCAACTAACTCCGTAATTACATTGCACACAAGTCTGGCAAGTTTTTATTTATTTTATTTTTTTTTATTCCCTGGTGCTGAGCGCTCCACATAACACTCCAACACACACGGCAAGGGTTAACGTCATCGGAGTCTAAAGGAATCCAAAATATACTGTATCACTTCTGTTATCTCTAAATCCTTTCAGGATATAATTTGTGTGTCCAAGAGGATGGCGTGTATGGTGCTGCCATACGCCATGTCAGTCTTTTGATCCCCCCCAGTCTATGTGAATATTTGTCTTTACCATTCTTCCTAGAATGGTCTCCAAGCAACTCTTTTTTTTTCTGCTGTCACAGAGCACTGACAGGAGGCAATTTTGTGATGCTATTTGGGTGATTTTATTTGCTCAGTAGGACACCATGACCACCACTGACACATTTCTAGTTCTTCACAGTCTCCCCCTAGTGCAAAGCCCACCTGAGACATGGTAAAATCAGAGTAATGAAGTACGTAGCACACTGGCAAAGGCATCAATCAGATGACAGCAGGAGGACAGACAACAAAGGAAGCGAGAGGTGGAGTAGCAGCACAGAAAAAAAGAGAATAGGAAAAAAAATAAAGGAAAGCTGAAACTCAACCAAGGGAGAAAACTGTAATGTTAAGGCAACAAAAGATGAAGAAACCCATGCCCGTCTATGACATATTATACAGACATAGATTAGGGCAATGTAAGAAAGAGGAAGTGAAAGACGAATGTGCAAAGGTGGGACTAAAAAGAAGTCCAATCATTTGAGGCCGGAAATACCATTTGTGGACAGTGTCTGGTTAGGCTCCCTTATCTGACAGCTTATTAAAGTTTCATGCTAAAATGAGTCAATATTAGATATGACATTTTCAGGGTGAACTAGTCTGTGGTGGATATGGGAATAGGGCAAGGTTTTCATTGTCATGGTCACAAAATGACCAGAGGGCATCCATCTATCTATCTGTCTAGTTGTGGTCCACCATTTCAGATTTGACTTGCACTCTTAATTACATCATCTCATTGAGACGCCTTCCTCTAAAGCGATCCAGTAGTAGCCTATTAGAGAATTTGTGCTTGTGCTCGCTGCAGTATCTAGCAAGTTTTATAGCTCTTTGCTCATTTGAACAGCAGTCATCTAATCCTGGGCCACTTCTAGAAGTTTTTCCTTTTACTAAACATCTTTTACTGTCCTTAAAAACATCCTTAAAAAAATAGGTTTTCACCACCTGCTCAGTCTTTAAAGGAGGCGCACACTCATATGGAGGCATACATTCACATGCTCTCAGATGAAAAAGCGGAGGCATTTCTGTGGAATTTCCAGGCTTTATCTTCTTTATTCCTTACATTGTTAACCTCTGACTGGCATTTCTGTATCTCGTCTCTTTCCTTTTGTCTTATTCTTGTTTGGCAGTCCTCTTGATCATAGAAAACACAAAGACAGGAGGAAGGAGACTGGGATCAGTCTCTTCTTTGCAACCCTCACTGTGAATAAAATTCAGTGGTGAAAATGGCTGTGGAAAAATAACCCAGGGTATCGGACTTCCTTCGAAAGATTAGAAAAATGGGGATTACGTTTCAATGAGAAGTGAAACAGAGCACGCACTCAGACTTATAATTTGTTTCATCATTTGGAGGTTTTAAAACATGCTGTCAAAAGACACGGCACGACATGGAAAATTAGGGGAAATGTTGACACACAGCTTTTGTTAGAGACAAATGTCATCTTCCGTTCTTTCATCGGTGGCTCTTCCTGTCAAACCTTTAAAGAGGTCATTTGACAAGCCTAAAGCAGGCCACACCGGAACCAGCCAGCTAAAAATCACAGCACCTAACCTTTCATTTCCCGCCTTTGAGTAGGAAATCAAAGACATGGGACAAATGACTCAAGAGGGGGGTGATAGAGACAAGGAGCTTTAAAAACTGCCGATAAAGGAAGTTAAACAGGGGAGGAGAGGAGTTCAAGAGAACTTGAACTCAAGCTCAAGAGAGAGGTGAGATGTGTGAGTGACAGGAAACGACAGGGGTGACGGACTCAGCAAGAGTTCCCTCTAATTCACTGAGACCAAAAGGGGGCTTGTGGTGGAGCAGAACGGAGAAGCGACAGGAAGCCTGAAGAACTGGCAGACCAATTAGCTGCAGCAGTTACAGTTTCAACATTTTCTTTCCATTCACCTTGCTTTATCCTGTCCACTCATGAAAGAATCCATTCAGATACTATCAAATACACGCTACACAAACCGCACATGGTCGCTCGCACATGTACAGTCGGGCTTTTTCAATATGATAGGGTTGATTAGAGTGTCTTGCCATAATGAAGAGGTGGACATATTTACATTTCTGTTCTTCCATGTGGTAGCAGAACTAAAAAGAGATTAAACATGCCACATCTAATAGATGCAAATTGCGACTGGAGGTGTGATCTCATTGGAGCCACTGGCATTTGTGTGCGCACATCTCATTTCCCTCTTTATACACGATCCACTCAAGATCCTTTGATCTGCCAATATCAATCTACATGGTTGCCCACAGGGGCAGGGCCACAGACAAAACCAGGCATGCATGCTTCTTTTTTATCTCTTCTTGTTCAATCAGTATACATTTGGGGAAGTTTCCGAAAATAGCTAATGATAATAAGGTGAGTCAGTACTCTGTGGCATTCACTGCTGTCCTGGTTTTTAAGTTGGAGAAGTGGAGATGGTGCTAGGTTGTAATTTCACACCTTAACTTGCATTTCCACCATTTACTCTCACTACAGCTGGGAAGCGAATGCAGAGAGAAATGTTTAATTTTGTTTCTGTGGAATTGGCAAATGTTAACAGTAAATTAGAATCTCACCAAAGGGGGAAAAAAACCCAGCCCATTTTGATGTGTGTGTGTGTGTGTGCTTTAGCGCACGCTTGAGCAAAGGTGTGTACAAATCTACTGCGTGTACAGTTTCCACCGTGTCTGCAAGGGGAACTGAGATGTTGGGACTTGGCATCTCTCCTCTTTAATGAGTATCTCTGGAGATGGCAGGTGCATGTTCAGCCATTCTTTTACACGCTCAGCAACAAACAGGCCGGTCCTTCCCTTCCCTCACACTGCAACACCACTGTCATTAGCAGAATCGCTTTAACAACAACAAACAAATGATATCGCTAATAAACCCGCACAAAACACTTAAGAAATACTGGCATCAACATACACACCTATTATTATTATTATTAATAATAAAAAAAAGGATCTGATAAAAACAGCAAGATAATTGCTGGGTTGTACTATGAAGAAGGTTTGACACTGCCAGGCTTTCTCAGCTGGCTTGATGAAAATTAAAACGTCAACCTACGCATTCTTCTGCAGGCTCTTTGGGCACTTTTATAAAAGTGGGCAAATGTAGTGCCACCCAGGTTAGTTAACAATTTGAAAGAAGAAGGCGCAGAACTTACCTTTCTAGAAAGACAACAACCCAGCAAGTGGCTGGCAGACAGTAGGGATATTATTTTTTTTATTACGAGTGTCTTGAAACTCTAAATATAGTTAATTTCTTTTCTTTATTTATTTAGTTAATTGTAGTTTTTGCTCCGAGCAGCAGTGTGTGGGCGCCGGGGCGGCTCAGTGGATGAGCAGGTGACCATGTATGCCACATGGCTACGGTGCAGGTGGCCCGCGGCCCTTTGCCGTGTTTCCTCTAGCTCTCTCTCCCTACATTCCTGTGCACTATCCAATTAATGCAAAAAGGCCAAAAAATATATTTTTATAAAAATGAAGAAAAAAAAAAAAAAAAAAAGGGGGGGTTAGGGTTTTTAAAAATTTTACACGTTTATTT
>VUQK01044065.1:30397-41814 GCA_015106715.1 Bujurquina vittata
TTTTTGGATGTCTGCCACTGCGATGGTTACTGGAGCCTGTTCAGGGAGGTTTCTGCGGTCTTCTCATAGATCCACTAGCCACTGAGCACTGCTATTTCTCTTTGTGTGTCTGTGTGTGTGTGTGTGTGTGTATATATATATATATATATATATATATATATATATATATATATAATCAAATTTGGACCATCAAGGATGAGATGTCCATACTGCATTGGTCAGGGCACGGGTTAACAATGACCGCCTCCAGTGCTGTTGGCCAACAGGATGTTAGTGGAAACTGTACTAACAAAAAGACCAGAGGCTGAGCTGAAGGTGGCAGAGTTGAACATGTCATAAACAAGATTTTTGTTGGTGGTGACCAGAATGGACAGGATTAGAAATGAACAGATCAGAGGGACGGCTCGGGTCAAGCAGTTTGAAGACAAAGTTAGAGAGAAAAGACTGGCACGGTTTGGACATGAGAGATAGTGCATATATTGAGTGAAGGATGCTGAATATGGAGCAATCATGCAGGGTAAAAAGAGGAAGACCGCAGAGATGATTCTTGGATATAGTGAAGGAGGATATGCAGAGAGTTTGAATGACAGAAGAGGACGCTAGGTATGGGTGGAGAAGAATTTCCAGGTTCCACTGAATAATAAATCACATCAGATAGACTGCTTCAAAGAATGTGTGGGGAGGAGAAAAATAAAACAGAACATCATGCAGTAAAATTCTTTACATTTAAAACGGATGTAGTTACAGAAAATCCACTGTGTGATGTCTATAAATGATACATTTGAAACCTTTAGCAGCAAGAGTTAGAAAAAGAAGGAAAAAAACAACATTTTCTGCAGTTGATTCTTTGGGGAACGATTACGGATCTTAATATTCTCTTGGACAGATGCTGTTTGTACTGACAAGACCATCTCCAGGGCATTGCAGGATGAGAGTAAGAGAGTAAGAAAGAGAGAACGATACAGACAGGCAAGCAGACTGTAAAAGAAAAAGTGGAAGTAAAGTGGAGGTAAAGTAGAAGAGCCTCTTCTTTATCTAATGAGCATTTTAGACAGCGAGACAGAGACTACACCCTGTCTTGCATTGCTAAAGTGGGAATTGCAGTGCTGAGAGCAGGGAATTGCTAAAAGCTACATAAAACCACCACACACCCTATTCACAATCACAAATAAACCTTGAAAAATAACATGAAAGACATGCAAGGAAAAACTGGTAGAGGCTAAGTGGGAGGTAAAGTCAATGTGCAAATGATGCAGAGTAGAGTCAAATTATCTATACGGTGGGAGCATGATCCTCTTTAGCATTTTGGTTATATGTGCATTTGCTGACTGAATGAGAACACAACTTGTTTGAAGTACACAGAGACAAAGCTGACAGAGAACATCAATCCACAAAACCCAACATATTCCAGCACCAGCTGTCAGTCTAACTACCCCTCTCTGCTGTCATCTTTAGCATCATCTCCATGCTAATGTTGCATCAGGTAGTACTGGCTATAGGTCTTCAAATGGTTCTACCTCCTCTAATGAGCACTGGATTTCCATATAGAACAAATGCATTGTTTTTTTTAATAGCAGCTACAGAACCTCTGTATGTAGAGTTAAGCTGTGTACAGTATTTATAGCCAATCTGGATTTTTAATGGTCTAAGTAGTGTTTACTTTTCAAAGACTTCCACATGAATTATTGATGTTTGCGAGCAGATTTGTGCTTGGAATTAGCCTGGAATAATCCATCTAGGCCCAGCTTTCTTCCTGGGTGCCATGTCTCTCTCTCTCTAGGGTAAACAGGTTGACTGGAAACATGTAGCTTTGTGCATTCATTTGTCATAATGATTTCTCCCCAGTTTAAAGTGGTTACTTAAATTTGCATGAGGTTATGCTCAAGAGGTCTGACCCAGTGAGCACAATGGATGGGTGACCACTGCTCCTTAGACCTCTCTCAGTTTAACGGCCAATTCTTTTTTAACTCATTTTTAAATTTTTAACTTGCTGTAATAATCCCTAAAAAACAACGTCTGCTCCTCGTTCTGATGGCATCTGTTAGAGAATGCACACACAGTACATTAAGTCATGCAATGGAACCTTTGTAAATTCAAGGGTGGAAAAATGAATGTTGGACCTGATTATCTGGTGTGACAAATTCCTACTGTAGGGAACACGTCTCTAACATAATGATTCGCTGTAAAACTGTCTGTATGGCTTGAACTATAAAATAAATTCTCAACCGTATGTGAATGTGTGAACAGCAAAAAAAAATGACCATAGTTTTCAGAGAAAGTCTAAAAGTTTCTGAGAGAAGAGCTAAAAGAGGACATGACTTCGACATTTGAGAATTTCTTCCCACTGCGCTTGTGTGAGTGATGCCAATTTGTCCAGACCCCGATTCATTTTCTTGGCCCTCTCTGGTGTCAGAAAACGAATAGGCTTTGCATCTGAAGTTTGGTAATAAACTCTTGGATTAGATCCATCCTTTGGACAGAATGGACAAATCTGAGCAAAGAATAAAGACACATTTCCTCAGCAGTCTGTCATAGGCAACTGCCTTTGCTTCCTTTAACGTCTGTGTGTGTGCCTTTTAACTGTTAAGTTAACTGTTTAGTTCTCTTTTTTTTTACTATATCCATCTGCCATTACTGCGGTGACACATCTTTGAGCAGTAGATGAGGTCTGAGAGGACAGCGCTGTAAAGGAAAAAAAAAAAAGCTTGCTTAATTAGTGTGACTGTGGAGTTGGAAGCTGTGTTTATCTAATTATGGGCATTTCAATTAATATTCATATCCTCACACAGAAATTTAAAGCTGTTGTTATATATAAAAGGAAGAAGTCCAAAAATGTAAGGCAGGGCAAAACTACTTCAAATTTATGAAATTGTAAAATCCAATGTATAATTAATTGGTGATTAGTTTGGCTCTGAGTTTACAGCAAATCTCAGAGGCACTGGTTGCTGTTTCATGGTTCACTGGTGTGTGCTGCTCACTAGTGTATTAACAACATTCACCATGATTCTCAGCAGCTCTTTCTCGGGTTTCTCAGGCGTTCGTTTACTGAACAGAGACTGATGTACTCTGTCTTCCGCTCTGAAGTCTGTCCCTCCCCATCTGCCCTGTTTGTATTCCTCTGTTTCACCCTGCTGAGCTAATCCAAGCTGGTCAAATCCCTCCGCCGAGCAGGCCTACATAGGAGCTGTCCCGCTGGGTGCAATATGCCACCCACCTCCCTGGCAATGCCAGCCCTGTAGGGTTCAAGCCTAACCGTGGTGTCTCGTCAGCAAACAGACAAAGATGTATGAATCCTCTAAATGATTTAGAGCAGGTATTCCTGTGACAATAACATGTTGATTTATGACAAAGAGTTATTTACTCTATGGGATTACAGCAGCTCTTTTCCTGGGTAATCCCACATAGCAACACAAGCATCTCCGGGTAACAATTCTCTAATCTTCCAGATACCTACCACACACTCGAATAGAAACCTTACCCGTCTTGTAAATAAAACTACTCTACCAAAGAGAAAATAGTTATGATAAGCTGCAGTCTATCACTACATAGTCAATTACACCTAGTCTGGCCTGCAGATTCCATCCACTAGTGCAATCACTGTTGCACCCTACTGAGCAGAGCGCAGAATATCAAATTAAGTTCATCCGTCAAGGGAACTGGCTGTTCTCGTACCTAATTGGCAGTTGAGGCTTAGAGCAGGATTCTTTAAGAAAGAGCGGTGATAAATTTACTTCAGTCTCCATTCTTTTGTTATACTTGTCTCTGCTTTTATCTTCTCTCTGTCGTTGCCTGAGAAATGTTTCAATGCCCAGGCAGTCTTAATGAGTCTAAGACGTGGGTCTGCTGAGGCTCTCTTTGTGTGGTTTTGTCTTTATCTTTATCTTTAGCTAAGACTCACTTGGACATGTTGCAGGGTTTAGCCTGGCAAATAAAACACATTATCACCCTCTTGTGATATAAGAGCCTTTCACATTGTTGAGAGAAAAAGCTACTTCACAGCTGACTCAATTCCCCACTCGTGTTTCTTTCACCGGTTCAGTCACAGACATTTGGGATTTGCCCTGGACCTACAGTTACTTCAGTTGGCATTTAAAAAAAAAACATGCTGGACCTTATTAGTTGACCTGGGAGATGCAAGCTAGGGAAGATAATATCTATAATGACCCCTCTCTCCTGCAGAGCCCACAGGGCTGAACTGAATATAATAAAAAAAAATAAAAATATAACTAAAAATGAAATGTCAAAGTAATCATTGTTCTTGTCACAAGGATTCATGGCGTCAGCAGCACACATGGCATGTTCACACATATTCATTCAGTCATTATTGCTACATAGGTAGCCTTAAAGCAACTCTAGTTACTGGAGTCTATTGCTCTGAGCAGATTTAAATAAAAAGAAAATAAAATATAATATATAATGGTCCAAAATATAGTTAAAATACATTAAGTTTTTCTGTTTTCTTCCATTTAAAAGCTCTGAGATGATAAGCCTGTACAACCGGACTGTGACACTAATCAGTTTGGACCGACAGAGAGCTTGTGTCATTCAATATAGGACTACTATGCTGTGGTAACAGAAGAAAGACTGTTGATGCAATGCTACAGACTGTGTGGAGCACAGCATATCATAAATCCATGATGGTACTTTGAACTACCGTTTTATACCGTTTTAGCTGCGCAAAAGCTGAGTCTGAATACAAAATGCAGCTGAGGCTGGTGGAAATGTTATGAATTTAAAAGATTTGAGGTCAGAACCTAAAGATATGTTGTGTAAATGCCTGCAGGGTATCCCAGTTTTTGATAACATCTGAGATAATTTGTCAAACCATGAATGTCCAATAATTTGTGACAATATGACTATTTACTGACTGAGTGAGCATATTTTTCCTTTTTGGTACCAGAAAAAAGGGCAAATATAAACGTCAGGAGAACACAAAGTTGCTATGATTCATTCAGTGAGGACACTGAATGGCCATAAAAATATCAAGGCAATTTATCAATAAACTAATTATTTGATGCTAGCATATATTGGTTGTCTAAAGCAAAAAAAAAAACAAACAAAAAAACCCTAGTTCTAACAGTGCTCTTCATACAGCACACTACAACCATGGGTAAAATCCAGAAACATAATATCTGTGCTTCTTTCAAAAGCAACACATAAATAAACTCTATTCTTACATTTTATTAGAGTGTAGACTGTTCGTGATGCTTATGGGTAAAAGAAAAACAAAGCACCAGCTGTATAACCATATGATAGGTGTGTAATCAACAAAGCCCTTTAGAATCTGACGTCAATGAGTGCAGATGTCTGAAAATAATTGCAACCATTACTTTATCTTATCTTTAAGAGATACACTACAACTGGGATTCCTCCTCGTGGGTATGCTATATTGGTATTAGTTATCATTTTTGTTTTTATTACCAATCCTGTTGTTTATTGTTTCATTTAAATGCCTACAGATAATGACACTTAATAAGCACTTTTTTTTTTCATCAGAAGAAAGCACATCAGTTCTTCACCTGTTTGTGCACTCAGTCTTAGCTAGAGAAGGTTAATTTATTGTCCACTCAACAAAAGTTGGCCAAAAAAAATTCAAAACAAAAACCAAAAAAACCCCAAAGGAGTTGACCTAGTCTTTATCCTCTTGCAGCAGAGCATTTACACTGCTTTAAGCATCGGTTCTGGATCCTGTTCCACCTTTAGTATCCTTGATAGTGGATCATTGGCAAGGAGAACACTCCTGATCACCCCAAGTCGCATTGTGCCAGAACCCTGGAGAGTATAAAAAACCAGACATAGCTGGGTCTGAAAAGTGATGCCAGCATAAAAGTGCCTTAAACCTGCATTTTTTAAATCATGGACACCAGGGTGGGATACCTGTGCCTGCATAAAATCTTCTGGTCCCATAGAGGTCTATGGCCCTAATGCCAGTAAAGACTTTCCTCTTGAGTTTAGACATCGGAGATGGAAGTGGGAAACAAAGAGAATTAATTCACACAGTTACAAGGAAGTTGAAAAGAAAAGCTCTAATTCAAAAATATTTCAGTATTAATGGTTGTCTGTCTCCCTGTGATATGGATGGATGGATGGATGGATGCTTTGAGACAGAATAGGATTTCCACTGACAACAGCAGCAACAACACTTTAACCCATTTAGCAACTGAACACTTAAATATTGCGGGACTGGATCATGGAAACAGGATGGGGTTGTAATTCATGAGTCCAGACAGGGTCTCTCACACATCATTATTTATATCCTGGGTAGTACTCAACTTAATGTTTATTATATTACCTCTGAGAAACACCATTACACTCTGATGTGGCCATAGTGTGAGAGAAGCTTCTTTTGTGGTTGGATTTATGAGGCAGTTAACAGCTGAAAAGATCACATAAGGATTACTGTATTATAATTATCGGTTAACCAATTTTAAATTAAGCTCAGTGGGCATTTCCTTCTCAACTTCTTTGGCTGAAAGTGTTTCCTTACAAAAACTGTACTTTCTTCCCCATGTACTTTTAAGGAGGTTTTGCTAACCAGAAGATATGTGAAAAGCCTTGGAGCAGCAGCTGCACATTGGCAGAAATGCACATACATTTATTTCAAATCCACTGTCTTGCGATGCTTCAGCTGGAGTTAAACAGGTACTTTTACAACAGGGAGAGAAATTACTGATGTGAGGAAAGAGCATGTTTCCAATTTAGCAGTGGAAGGAAGATATTGGAAAAAAATGGTTTGAGAAAGAGATCTGCAATTGGAGATTTAGAGAGGGGGGGGTATAGGAATAGAAGTGAGACAGAGAAGGCTGCATTTGTGTAACTGTAAGTTGACAGGTAAATTAGCATGTGCAGCTAATGGTGCAAAAAGCAGCCAAGACCTGGTGGGCACCCCTTCACTCTGATAAACAGGCAGCTTATTGACCCAACCATTGCCTCTGTCACTCTATTCCTCAGATTTAGCATTTTAACACACTAACAAACATACTCCCACGGACAAACTTACTCTCATACTAAGAACACACACAACACCCCAAAGCACACATTAAACTGCCATGCAGTAATTTACGACAACTTAACCTAATAGGATTCAGAATTCATCGGAGATGAATCCTGAAATGTTCAAAAAGATGATGGTCTGTTCATTGATCTTCTATCAAGCATTTTTTAGCAGAAGCATGAAGCAGTGCAAAATCATGGATCACAGCACGCATCTTGAGGAGAGCCTGTAGAGTTGTTTACAGTCGGCTCGTCAAGGTGAGGGGTAAATCTCTCTCGTGCAGTCTACTTTTTTTTGTCCACCTTCCTGCACATACCTGAAATCAATAGCCAGATTGCTCATTCTCTGAACCTCTCTGTCATTTCCTTTTATTCCAATCACTTTGCTGTGTATACCCTTGATGCCATGCTTCAGTCATAAATCATGATCTTTACAGGGCGAGTGTGTGTGTGTGTGTGCATAATTCTTTGATGAGTTGCATAAGAGAGACCACAGCTGGGTATTACCATATATCAGTGTGCATGTCTTCTCATAGTGGGTGTCTGAATGTTTCATCTAATCATTAAATGTTGACAGGCTTCACAGAGTAGCTCCACTGATCCCTGTTAGAGGAATACAGGGCCTGACTTCATTAGAACTGTTAGTACTAAGCTGCTTTACCCTCCCTCACGCCTGGCTTAGCCTGCATGGTGATAAACGTTGAGAGGCCAAGGAAAGATAGGCAGAGGGAAAGACTGGTGAAACAAAAAGCAAAGTGGGGACCAGAGGCATTTAAAATGAGAGGCAAAGGTGCCACAGTGAGGTACAGAGGATGAGCCAGTGAGAAATGGGAGGGGAATGGGAGGGCACAGAGCGTGTGAAACCGGAGCTTTCAGAGGCAGGGGAGGGGATAAAGCTCAAAGTGGTGTCTGATCTGAGAGGGATTCACAAATGCAAAAATGAGCAAAGCAATCAATTAACTGGTGTTGCAATTAATCAATTACCGTGCTTGCACATTGACAGGCAAAGCGCTTAACTCAGATTTCGATGAGCCTTCTACGATTTGAAAAATTAGTATTGACCTCTGTGCACACATATGTAGCCCTACTTATGGACAAGCTAACTTGTGCTCGCACATATGGATCTAAGCACATAAAGATATGCACACACATTCTTGTTCTCAGCATATTTCTCTAGTACATTCATCTGGTTTCTCCTGCCAGCAGAGGTTTTTGGCCGGCTTAAATACGCCCACAGGCCCCTGAGGGACAGCCCATGACGGATGGCATGGCGTGTGACTCCGATTCGATTCAGCCCATTTGATAAATTTATTGCTGGCATTTTGAAAATGAAATTAGTGGGACATCTCCTGGAGACTGTTTTTCCAGCACAGGTGCCATAAATATACTTCGTTTGGCAGCAGAGAGGGAGGAGGAGTGTAAGGGGGTGGAGAAGTGTTGGATAAAGGATGTCATGGAAGGGGCAGATAGCAGAGATGTTCCTCAGAAGCAGAAAACTAAAGAATAAGGTCAACTTATAATAAGGTCCTTTATTAATCACGATACTGGTGTGGAGCAACAGTAAAGGTTATTTAAACCGAGCTGGAATCCTACTTGAACTACTGCGTGTTGCCCTTCAGTGTAACACATGTAATATAATGTAGCATCTTAGTCTGTGCTGAATATGAATGCACGGAAACTGGTGCATCGTTTATGCTGATGTGCACACACACACATACACAAACTTTCACACCGGTCTTTCAAGAGGTGTGCACACAAACCCATGTTATATGAACATTATCTTTGCCTCAAGGCCACAAGGCTGCTCAGTACCACTGACACTGTCATAGAAGCGTAGCCATCTATAACTCAAATTATATTAATGAATACGACCAGGTATGGCACTTTCAATGTGTGGCACTGAAAGAGAGTAGCTGTCTTTGTCCGCGCTTCTTACTAAACAGATTCCAATTGGACATACAAGACGTGTAAGAAAAGAAAGACATACAAACACACACACAGAGCGAAGTCAGACACAGACACGGACACACACAGGCTAACAAAAGCGAGTATTCATTCACTGTCAGGGTTATGCGACCTTATTTATCTCCCCCTCATTCAGAAATGTATGTGAGTGCAGCTGTGGAGGATGATATACACCTCGCGAGCCTCTGCACCCCTTCAACATTCATCAGACAGTGAGTCTCTGGCAACCCGCATCACTTACCTTTATAGGCCAATCTGACAGCATTGTACACCACATAGTCATCACATACATAGGCTCACAACAGTGTGTGAGTGAGAGCATACAGTGTGTA
Organism: Bujurquina vittata; assembly: GCA_015106715.1. NCBI lineage: Eukaryota > Metazoa > Chordata > Actinopteri > Cichliformes > Cichlidae > Bujurquina > Bujurquina vittata. The sequence continues at coordinate 39,688 of VUQK01044065.1, forward strand.
CCCAGTCACACAGATGAACTGTATCTTTCGCAGCTTCAACAGAGCTAAAGCTTTGAAAGGCAAGAAAACGCTGCCTTGTTCCCAAAGAAACCCTCCTGCTGTTTAGGTTTTTCACATACATATACACATTATATCAGATCCAGGTGACAATGAAAATATTTTTATCTGTGTTCTTTTCTGCTCTGGTAAAAGCTTGTACAAAGGAATACCTAAATTCTTATAAACACAGCAGGGAATAAAAGACAGTTTCAACAAAATCAGCAGGGAGTTTTCCTGGCTGATTGTCTGCTCGTTCTTTGCAATCACCAAGCGTGACACACCCTCTGCCATTACTGTATCATCTCTAGCAAGAGTATAGGGCTGGGACTGCGTGGTGCGTACACCCGCCACTCAGAACAAGACCCCCGGAGCTGTTTAGACAATTTGACTGCCTGGCCTCATCATCTTACAAAATCTAAACAGCCTACAGGTACTTTCGCACAACACTGCACTAAACTTCCTGTCTGTCCCTGAAGAGCCAATATGCAAAGCAGTCACCTCCTCCAACCTCCCATTAACATACACATGAAAGTGTGGAGGAGTCTAAACAGAACTGTGATTAGCCTGAACATAAGACCTACAGAAAGCAGTGCATAAAACAGGCTGTGGGTTGTCTATCCTTGCAGAATAGCAAGATAATTTAGTCTGGGTGTCAGTGGGTGTGAGTGATTGACTTTGTAATCAAAAAGATTGTTGTGCAACAAAAACAATGATGTGCAACAAAAACAATGAGTGACTCAATTTCAAATCAACATTAACAAAAACATGAAATGTTTTTCATCTCATTAGCAAAGAATCTAGAACGCACACAAGCACGCAGAGTAACACGAGCACATGGCACCCATCTGAAAATGCGCGGTAATCGACAGGTGACTGATTAAATGCCGTCTTACCTTTCTGTGATGAGACAGTAGTATCTGTAATTAAGAGGAGAAGCACAGAGGAGTGTGTTAGGCTGGGTAACAGACACGTGAAATGCAGACGATGACAGCCACAGTTGGTCATTTGCTGAGGAGGAAAAAGAAAAAAATACACCCAAAAGGATTAACTGTGCGAGGGTAGAGTTGGGTCAGGTAGGGTAATATACAAAAAAAAAGGAGGTTCCTTATCTGAGACCTGTGAGGAACATCCATGCTACCATGAGAGAAACTGTGCAGTAGATGAGCTGACAACACACACAAAGACACTAGTGCAAAATATCTTTACTCCACAAAGAGACACCAGGTGGAAGACAAAAGAAAAAAAGCATCTGAGCAAACACACTGATGAGAGGCCCTCGATTGCAACGATGCAATTCTCCTGACCCTGAAAACCCTCGATCTCTCACACAATTTACCCCGAGTGTGCTTTCTAACATGCAAAAACAACTCCATTGAAGTAGAATAAGACAGACTAAATCAAAACCTTTCAGTAAGCGTTTTAGTTTCTTATGCAGGAGCCGCTGGAGACATTCCTGGCCCACAGGGGGAGGATCAAACCATCAGCAGCTTGGAGGAAAGGCTGTACTGCAGCATGTTTTTTTAGATAACACCCAACATTTACAAAAAAATCTAAAGGAAAGAATCACAGTAAATTTAGCTTATTGTTCTCATAAAATATTCAACAAGATAGTGTTTGCAAGTTCCTAAGGTTTCATTTTAATTTAACAGACTTGTCAAATCGAAGAAGTGTAGCAAAAAAAAAAAAAAAAGTTGTTTTTTTTTTACTTTTTACTTTGAGCAGTTCAAATTCTTTCCTCTGCTGGCCATGTGCCCAAAAAGCCCAAATGGCCACAGACGTGGGAGGGGAATAATTGAATCCGAAAGGATTTGTGGTGTGCTGGGCTGAGGAAGCGATAATCCAAAACTCTGCCTAATTGCCAGAGTAAAGATGGCGTCCATTGTGAAGGTGGCGTCGGTGTTTATCAAGGCAGTGTGCCGTGGGATTGGACTGAGCATTAGGGCTTTACACACTTTTGTTTTGCGAGGTGTTACAGTGGATTTGACCAAATATTGGCCCTCTGGTTATTACATGGTCTGATTGTCTGCTATGCAACTGTCCATAAGCTCTGCACTTCTACCCTAATCTGAGAGGAGGCTTCAAATAATT
>VUQK01044066.1:11035-22136 GCA_015106715.1 Bujurquina vittata
TGCCCTCCCCCCCCTTCCTCCCCCTCCCCGCTCCCGGGTCTTTCTGCCGGCTTTGTAGATTTTTTTTTTTGTTTGTTTTTTTTTGTGCCACAGTATTAAGTTGCATTATGAGAAGGGTAAGATCTGTAATTTTTTGTCTCGAACCATCCTCTGGACTAAGGTGACTATTATCAAATATGACCATTATTTTTTAATCCAGGTCCTCTACACTTACAGTACCAAAATTGCTTAAATGCACCATTCATCACGCAATTGTTGTATCCCTCCAGTTGGACTTGGGGTATCATAACTTAAGTAGCACGCGTGGCAACAGCAGTAATAACCATTCTGTTCCAGCAGGTGGCAAAGCTGACACATTGAACCCCTAGAGCGGCGGTTCCTCAGCTGTCTGACAGGAGAAGACAGGTACTCTGAACTTTTAATGATTCTGCTTTAAGTCCCATCCCTGTAGGGGGATTTTGTTTGCCAAAAGTCAACAGGGGAAGAAAACGAGAAGCAGAAGGGATTAAATGATAAACCTTCTACAGTATAACTCCAAAGTTCTGACACAATGCAGGTGATGACATGATATGTGTAAAAGGAAATGACAAACGCTTGCCTTTATGCATTTGTGTGGGCGAGGTTTTACTGGAGAATGGGCTAATTTACAAGGGGGTGAGTATGACGTTTCCACTCACTCCCTCACTGTTTCTTTAGTTCATCCTCCATATTCCTCTCTGACTGCCATTCATCAAAGAGCAACCCACCCACCTCAGCTACCCTCCCCTCTCCCTCTTTTATTTTCTGTTTTCTGGGTCCTCTCCCAGTCGCCTTTCTTTAGTCAGTAAGGAGCACCAGTTCCCCCTCGCTCCGCTCTCCCCCATCGCTTTCTTCTCCTTCACTGTACGGGGGTCGCTCCCTCTCTCGTTCCCTCTCTCTCTCCCTGGATAGAGAGGTGGGCGTGGCCTGGCCCTCGGCTCTGCGAGGAGCGGGTGGGACTTGCGGCAGGTAATGCTCCAGTAATGCGGGGTGAAAAGGCATGGCAGTGACAGAGACCGAGCTGCTACCCCCTGGGTACTGGCCATCGCTGCGGGCGTAATGGATTGGCTGTGGCTCCGTTTGACTGCAAAGACAGGAAGGGACACGTATATTCATTGGTTCCACATATTCAGAGACACTCATTCTAAATTCTAAGTAACGGCTTTAAAATCATCTCTGACCACAGAAAAGTGTAAAAAGGAATGTTGATGCTGACATAACCGCATATATATATATATATATATATATATAGCGACACACACCGCAGACGGAGAATACTTGCCTTTAAAGTAACAGTTGTGCCATTTGCCTTCAAAGTGAAAGATGAGCCTTTTGAAGTGTGTGCACAACTTTTACTTTAAGCAAGTACTTAGTGGGTGTTTGCAGAACAGTCAGTGTCTTCCATGCAATTTACTGGCGACCGCAACAACCTGCTTCTGTCCAAAGTAATCACAAGGAGGTTTTCATTTCAGCCCCATAGACCTCTTTACCACCAACTTCACGCTAGCGGCTTCCAGCAGCTTCCAGCAATCCGCCAACTGGACACAAATTATACAGTTTTCCATAGTGAACAACTGTTAGCGGGGTTATTGAGAAATCTCTAGGCCTGCGTGAATGAGCCTTAGCAATCGGTTCTGCAGTGACTGTCAGCAACCGTTCACCAACTGGTTGGGGAATACATACTTTTCCCCAGCAACCAGTGCCCTCCAGATGGCTGCCAGAGGTCTAGTTCTGTGACTGAGGCAGAGGGGAGATTTTACTTCATTAGCTAAAGCTAGATAGGTTTGCTAATTCCTCTTTAAATCAAATGTATTGATTTACAGATATCAGCTGTATTTACAGGACACACTGTTGATTTTTACTAGTTACCGGTAAGTGTTATCTCAGCTTTAGTTCTTTAGTTAGCGCTAAGCAGGCAAATATTACTTATCAGTATGTCGTTCAGTAGCAAGGCTTATCAGTTTTGGCTGCAAACACAGATTATAATGTGGTTATAATCGTGATAATAAAGCTGTAATAGCAGAAGGTAAAAAATAAGTACATTTTAAAACTTAAACTGTTGGTATTAACTTGTAATTTGCACTTCTGTGTTGTGTCTTTTGAGTCCATGGCAACAGAAACCTTTGTTTTGACAGCACAAACACAACGATTTGCTGAAGCATCTGTTGTCACGCTTCATTGTGACCAGTTGCTTCTTGTAATCTGCGTTTTAATAAACTATCTTTAATGACTTGAGCAGCTTTGACAAGGGCCAAATCATTATGAGCAATTGCTTTGGAGCATCTCTGAGACAGCAAGGCTTCTGGAGTGCTCCCAGTCGGCCGTGGTGAATACTTGTCAACAGACCATAAACCAGCAAAAGAGTCTAAGGGTAAGTGCTGGAACAAGTCTGATCCGCAGCAACTCCGCCTCTCAATTTACAGGACTTAAGGGATCTGTTGCCAACATCTTGGTACCTGACACCGCAGGGCAGCTTCAAAGGTCTAGTTGGGAGTCCAGGCCTCAACAGGTTGGAGCTGTTTTAACGGTACAATGGTAAAACCCAATGGCGCATTAGGCCAGTGCTAATATTGTTTTCCTTCATAAGCATCTGAGCCAGTCTATCAATGTCTTCAGTTAGGAAACAACAACCTATTATACCTGCCAAAAACCTGTTTTTTTTGTTGGTTTTTTTTTAATGATATCAGAACTGAAGCTTTAGACCAGTGTGATATCCTGATATTGATTTTGATTCTATGAAGAGCCTAATAGAGAGCAAATGTAGCAAGGCAAAGGAGAACACTGAAGCAGAAAAGCACTCAAAACCAGCCACCGTTAACATTTGCAGCCTCCAACTCCTCCAGCTTAACTAGGAGGAGTTCGAGCGACCAATAGAGAGGGATTCTATTCATTGTCGAGGACAGAGCGAACAGCCCAGCTGCAGTTTCAGTACTCCACTTTTGTTTGTGTCTTCAAGAATAAAGAAAAAAAGCACAGGCTTTGAGAGCTGCAGGCATTGTCTCCAGTGTGTGGAGGTGCAGCACAAACTCTCGTCAGGGGATTGAATTGTCAGTGTTTTCTGCCAGGGACAAATTCTTTCACATTTTCTCAAAAGTTGCGTTAAGCCCACTAGATTCTGTGGTTCCTACCTGTGCGCGTAGGTCGCTCTCTGTTCCTGCCGGCGGCTCTTCATCATAGCCTTGTACTCGCCCACCCTCAGCCTTCGTCCCTCCACAATGCAGGTCCGTTTGGGCCGGGGTTTGTATTTGTAGTCGGGGTAGCGCTCCAGATGCTGCCTGCTCAGCCTCGCCTGCTCTTCGTAGTAAGGCTGCTTCTCCTGGTTGGACATGGCCTTCCACCTGGAGCCTAAAGACAGAGATACATCAACACAAAGGAGGGAGTTCATTCACAGAAGCAACAGAAACTGTCGTGGCTTGTAGTTTTTCTTTGTTTAATTTTGTGTGTGTTCTCTTTGTTGTAACTTACTGTCTTATTTTGGCAATTATCTTTCCTTATACTTTCCCTTTGTTACCCCCCTCCCCCCCTTTGTAATTGTCAGCCCTGCCCTGATTGTTCCACCTGTTCCCAATTAGCTCCCTAAGTATTTGCAGTCCTGTCTCTTCTTCAGTCTTTTGCCACTGTCAGTCTTTCCATCTGTTTACTCTCCTGGATTCTTTTTTTTTTTGATGAACCCGACCTGTTTTGAGTCTATCCAAAGGATGCCCCTCTGGCGTTAACATCACAATGCAATCGCAGAAATGCTGCTGTGGACCTCCTTCTGGTTATTAACAACATATCTCATAATTACGAGTTCTGGATATCACAGTAATGAGAAGAGAGCTCATCAGTCATTCTCGAAGTGGTTATTACAGCGGTACCTAAAAACACACTTAGTTTCTTTTTGGTGTGTCACAGCAGGAGATATTATTGCCACTATCTTTCTAATCTATCTTTCTGTACTTTCACTGGATTTTAATGACAACCATCAAAAGATTACTTCAAGACTGAAGAAAACCTAACAACCTGTTGAATCCATTGGCAAGTTCTGAAGAATCTTATTACTTTTATTTCTAAGCAATATTGTTTTAGTTAAATTAAACCAAAATATATAAATCATGTGTTTGTGTTATGGCCCCAATTTCTGGCACTGAAAGTAACTGCCTGAATACTCCGAGTGTCTCTTTACAGGAAAAATAAACCAAATTCTAGTGGGTGGAAAGTGCACTAATGGTACCCTCAAAAAGATACAGGCATTCAAATTACACGACAAGGCCTCGTTGTTTTCCTTTAGTAATTACAACTTATTAGTAATTGCCACTATCTTTAGCACTCTCTTTCACATTCACTGACCCCATTGGTTAAAACTAGCTCATAGTACATGCTGATAGGCAGAAGGTTCATCTAATTACCTGCCAAATATTCGTTAAACATGCCTCCTCTTTCCCAAACACTTACCCAAAGTCAACTTTCCATCTGGTTCTGTGATGTAAACTATGTGATGCTTCCATTAATTTTATTCAAACTGAATACTTTTAAAGAAATAGAAATAGAATTTTCTTTTCCTTATCTACATATTAGGATTGCAAAGTTACCTCTTAACATCGATCACATCAAAAGCAAGATGTCTAGGGTTAGGACTACCCACTGAGATCATAAACTCATTTGAAAACTGTTTACTGGGATCAAAATTAAGGAGCTTTTTATGTGCAGCCTACAGTGAAAACTAACAATCACTGGTCCCAGTCACGGGAAAAAATGTGTTTTATATGTTGAAAGAGAACCATTAAACAAGTAGTTGGCATTACCAATTATGTATATAAGCAAATTAGTGGTTTATGTGGTCATCTATGTGTGTTTACATGTGTGTGTGTCCATGTGAAAGATGTCTGCAGACAGACACACAAACTCTCTACAAAACAAAGGAATATAAATGTTTGTTTGTGGGAAAGTGCCAGTGTGTGTGTGTGTGTGTGTCTGATTGAAGAAGCAGGTGGGTCTTCATTGCCTCACATGTGCCAGGCAGGGTCTCAGAATAGAGACACAAAGTGAAACCCACCCCTACCCAGTGCTGCTCTCACCCAGGATCTTGCTGATGGAGGAGTTGTGCATATCAGGGAAGGCTTGCAGGATCCTCCTGCGCTCGTCCTTGGCCCACACCATAAAGGCATTCATGGGTCTCTTTATGTGTCCTGAGGAGGGAGGGGGCCGTGCCTCAGCGTAGCTGCCTGGGACTGAGATGGTCAGGGTACCTACAGGAAACAAGGGTACAGGCTGGCTTTTAAATCTGTGAGTTATTCCTCAGTATATGTCTATTTGTTTCTTTCTAGAAACAAATAGAAATATGTTAACCTTTTTCTCTTGTGACCTTTTTCCCTTGCGACCATAAGATTTATCTTCACCCACAACCAACCAATTTCATATGCAGTCATGATTCACATTCGCCACCCACATTCTCCACCCTGAAGTTTGAACCAAAAACAGGAGCTACCGAACTTTATGAAGATGATGGTATTATTCTGATGAAGCTAAATCTGAAAGTGGTGGATATTATTAAATGCCAGTGTGGTATACTTATGGTGCATTAATAAAACATTTCTGGAAGATCTTTGGAAGACATTGCTGTTTGTCGAGTTATTTCAACAACAAATTAAACAGGCTCTCCTTATTTAGCCAAGTGGGTGTTGTCCTGAGACCAGCATTTGCAATGAGACCCGGGAACAACACCTGCCTACACCAGTCAACACTGTGATAGCATCACACAGAGTGCTCCTGCCAAAGTCTCCAAACTAAACGATGAACAGAACAAAACATTAGTTTTAGAATGATTATAATGCTTCAGATTAGCAATATTCCAATATGGAGGCAGGTTTATTTATTCAGTCAATGGCAAATTAAAAAAAAAGCAAGAGATCAAGTTGAGGTCAAGATTGCAAAAAGTAAATCCAGCAACAAAGTCGCTAAGTTGGCAGCACCACATTGGTGTAAAAATTAAATATCTGGTGAGCAGATGAGCACACACTAAGTATATTTCAGGATTTTCCCCATAGCCTAATGTGTATAGCTTTTTTGGCAGCAGGACCTCTGTTAATATGTCACAGATGTTGATTGGCTAAAGTGGTTCTTGACTAGAGCTGCCACAGAAATGTTGGTCTCATGTAGGAACAAAAACCACTTGGTAAAAATAAGGATGTGTATTAAACAGGCTTTTCACGAGATGCATACCCTCAGAATCACTGCTGAGGTGGTCCTCGGTGGACGGCAGGCCGTGTCTGTCCTCACCCCGCTCACTCTGAGACAGTCTCTCGCTGCGAGGAGAACCCTTAAACTCCTGCATGCATAAAAAAAAAAAACAGACAGATGAACTCAGAAATGCTGTAAAGTCACGCAAAATATTCACACAACAGAACAAAGAGACTATCTGAATTTGCACTGCAGTAAAAAAAAAGTGACCCAATGTCAAGGGGAGTGTTCAAGGCACATGTGTTACACAGGAGTGCTATTTAAGGTAAAGACACGGCACACTCCCCATATCAGCTGCTGTTTAAATGCAGAGCTGTAAATGCAAAGGCAGGAAATGACAACGCTATAGAGGAGGAAGAATGGTGTTTATTGTTGGAGGTAGGAAAGGTGAAGGAGACAAGGAAGGGACGGGAATGCAGCAACTCTGAATTTGCAAAACTACCACACCATCAGTGTATTATCTATCGCCTATTCCCTGTGCTATAAAACATTATTCATCCCTATGCAGTGGTGTGGAGTGTAATACCAAAATAGGTCAGTCAACAGTATTGGTGTTAACACAGCCACCAAGGCGAGATGGAGCAGGATAATGGAGGAGAGGAGGAGGAGGAGGAGGAGGAGGAGAAGGAGGAGAGCCACAGATTACAGTATTACTGTGGACAAAGAGACAGGGCAGGTGGCTCAGTCAATGCCACACTGAGGCCTTTGTGGTATTGTGAGGCTGCAACAGCTGTTACTCAGGACGAAGCTGAGACCAAAGCTTCGTCCTGAGTAACAAAAACCTTAAAGAACAAAAACCTAAGGCCCAAATAGAAGACCATTTTCACAAGAAGCGCAACAGAAAATAACAGGCTGTTTGACGAAATATGCAATTTTGAGATTGTTTAGTAGCACTTAAGAACAGCAGTTTACTGTTTACTCGGCTAAGTTTACTGAGCTGTAATAATGTGCTTGTGTGTGTGTGTGTGTGTGTGTGTGTGTGTGTGTGTGTGTGTGTGTGCGTGCGTGTGTGTGTGTGTGTGGGCGGGGTATTTATCTGTATGATTCTGAGGAAGAGCATAACTCCATGTAACCCTAAACCAGACTCTGAACCCCCATTAGACCTCTAGATGTGGGCCAGAGAAACAGCAACACCCTGAGACTATTTACATCAGGAGCTGGTGTGTGTGTGTGTGTGTGTACATATATATATATATAGCTTCATACATATATATATATATATATATAAATAAAAGAAATGGGTGTCACCACCCCAACGTCACCAGCTAGGTGTGGACTAGTGTTGTGGACTTGGATAAATATATCAGCTGTTGGTAACTGGCAAATTAAAAAGGGGGCCAATTTTTTATTTTTTTTTTCCACTTTGCTAATTTGGACCTCAGTCACAGAGGCCATAAGACCAGTTGGCAACCCCCTGGCAACCTCTGGTCGCAATCTCCAGCAACCAGTGGTTGCCAAATTAGGCCTGTGTGATTGAAGCCTTACAGTGGACTACCATTTTAAAGTCTCAAGTTATTTTTGATTTTTTTTTTTTTTAAACCAGCGAGGGGTTGATGTGACTGATGTCAGTCACAAACATACCCTGCATCTATTTCATGGGATTATGAATAAATATCAGGCTCCAAAAAATTGACCTAATCATAAATTAAGCTAGTGTCTGAAACCACAAATTCATAAGGAAAATATTTCCTGATGTTTTGGTCTGACTGGCTTGCAATTTTGGATTAAAGGGGCTACAATAAATATTTTTATGATTACACTGTGAAAATAATATAATTGTCACTACATTACACACTGTCAAAAAAATTTATGGAACAGCTAAAAAAAAAAAAAAATGCACTAATCGCTGAGCAAAGTTCACAATTAGCTGAAACAGCTTAGCATTTAAAGATATTTATATTTCCCATGCGGATTATTCTCCATGGCAACAGTTCAGTTTTAGGCCACAGTCCTCTGGAAAAAATTAACGCACTATGCCAAAGAAGTACATACTGCACACAAGGACTACGTGGAAGGATATCAATCAAATTTCCAAAAAGCAGGTCAGTGCATGACAACCTGTTTGCAGCACATTTACACTGCCCCCATGTGGCCAAAGAAAATCTGTTATTGCAGGTTTAAGCAAATGGACAGAGCATACCTGATATATGGTACCAGTCAAACGTTTGGTGAGTGTGTCCAAACCTTTGACTGGTACTGCAGGTCACACAAAAGCAACCTACTGTATATACAGGGGAAGACTAAGGGGGAAGCACTCAAGCTAGCCGGCTTGCAGTGACAGAATTTTCAAAATAAGACTGAGGAGACTGCCCAACAGTAAATCAATTGGTTTTGGACAGATGGAAAAAATAAAAATATACTTGGGTGGCCTTTGGGATACCTGGGTGGCCCTCGCAAGTAAAGTCTATGTGTGGGAAACGCTTTAAAGTGGTGTGAAGAATTCTCAGGTAAGCGAATGAGACACAAAACACGGATTAAGTTTCTTTGTGCATGTTTTGTTTTGTGCTACTGTAGGCTGTATACTCTTCTTAGTGCGTTCTGCCAAGTCTCGGGCCACTTTAAAAGTATTACTGGAGATGGCCTACCGTGAAACCTAACCTAAAAATGCCTCAGGCACATATTCATACATGAGACCAATGTGATAATGTCTTCAAAGTGGCTCTAAACACACGCCCTCGACTATAGAGTGAAGTTTTTAAGCTTGGCTCACCGCCTTTCCACCACCTTCTCTCTCCCTGTCCCTATCCCTCTCCCGCCCTGAGCTGCTGTGGCTCCGCAAAAGCTGCTGGGCATCGTGGATAGCCTGGGTGACCACGTCGCCGTCTCCCAGGAAACCTGCAGACAAAAACAATGCACATGGAGGCGAGCACAAAGTGAGGAACAAGATAATTATGGTGATGAAGAAAAAGAAAATGATACGGAGGAAGGTAAAAGTGTCAGTTGTGATCAGAAGACCTCCTCGCGAATCACATCACGGATCTTATCAACAGTCACCTACAGATAATGATTAGTTTCATATCCTGCTGGTGGAAATGACAGAAAGTTAAAAATATGCAATAATTCTCTTGTGGGAAAAGACAAACAGACAAAGTTTTAATATCAAAATTCATTTCAGCTGCATGCTTAGTATAAACTGAGAATATTCAGATGAAATGTGTATTGTGTTTTGTTTTATGAAATTCTTTCCTGTGTTTTTCACATATACAAAGCAGAGATGAGTTGTTTGTATCAAATCTGAGTGTGCTTTATCTCTTTTTAAGAGACTTGTGAAAACAAACATGAGCGTTCAGTCAATTTATTAACGATTATTAATGCTTCGTCTGTCACATGAACACTAAAGTCATACAGCAATGTTTGTTGCTGCCACGTGTTCTGTGTCCTTTGTGCATATGTGAAAATATCTCATGCACTGGAGGAATTATTGTGACTTCAGGTGACAGGCTTTACTTTTCCATGCAGTGCATTTGGAAACAACGTTACCAGCACTGTGAGTTTTAGATTCAAAGCACTGTAACTGTGTATAACTCACTGAGGGCGGATCGAGGCGGACTGTGGGAGACCTCTCTCTGGAGATCTCTGTGTCTGTAGGCCCCCTGCAGCGCCAGCGATCCCAGCTCCAGGCTCTGCGGACTGGGTGTCTTCCCTAGCTCCAGTCCCTTGGGCTTGGAGGTCAGGTTCAAGGGCTGACTTGCTTCCTATAACACACAGTGAGAGCGGATGAGCAGGGGCGGGACTATTGAGACGTTCAGTTGTAACTGCAAGGGTGTGCGTGTATTCCAGTTATGCGTGGCGCATTTGGCATGTCAGAGCGCATCTGTCACACCTTTGTTGTGTTTTTTTTTTTTTAGTCTTTTGTCTTCAAGTTATCCTCATCCTCTCTTCCCTTTTGTTTATTTAAGCTATGTTGATCTATCCCTTCTTGAGAACCTGCCGTGCAAACGCAATTCACACTACGTACACACGCATGCAGTCAAGAACATACACCTATGCCACACACATTAAACAATTAAACCGAGGGTGTGGTGTACTCCTAAAGCTTTTCAGCCTCCCAAATGCCAGAAAAGGATATTATTTGTTGGATCCAGAGCGCTTCACTTTCTTTAAGCCTTCTTAAACCACGCACATACAGAAGATACACACTCCATACAGTAAGCAAACAGTGCCATAATTCTCTGATTTCTCAGTGATGTACTCATGACCATACAAGCATATGAAAGGACCGACTTAGACGCGTTAAAATTACATCGTACCTGTCGGAGGGAACCGCTGCTCCTCTTCACGGGGGTGGGGTGAGCGTTTGACAGCAGCTGCATGGAATAATCCACAGCTGTGAAAGGTTTAAAAAAAAAAATTAATTAAAAAAACAGAATTCATATGTTCAAAAGTTAAGAACAGACAGCAGTTTTAGTAAAAACACGGTTTAAAAGATGAACTGTGGGAAAAGTTTGGCAACTATTAGCATTAGCCTGTAAAATAACCAGTTTAGTTCAAGGGTGTGTTTCCTTTCTTTTCCCTAATGGACCAGTCGGACCTCCAACATTTTACGGGCAAAACTGGCTTCGCTGTAAATCCTGGATTATACTCAGATACAAACACGGACAGCTGGAGACAAGACAGCCAAGTAGGGACTTTGCAGGAGTGCTGGACTCATATTTTAACAAGCCAATTATTAGACACTTAATAATGTATCTGTCCCAAATTACAGACCCTGATTCATTTTGATGATAGGAAAGGGCAGTGAAAAATTTAGGCTTTTATCTTTATTAGTTTTTGAGATATTCATGTTCAAACACTGCCTCAGATTTCAATGTCCAAAAAAAAAAAAAAAAAAAAAAAATAAAAATAGGTTTGTAGTCAAAAAAAC
>VUQK01044068.1:11949-23773 GCA_015106715.1 Bujurquina vittata
CCTGTGGATGATGGATGGAGAGCACAGCTTCACGGCAAACAGGAGAATGCGCCACGCAACTTTCCTGGAAGTCATTGGATGGATCGACAAAGAATGGGCTTCAGTGACAACCGAAACCATCCTGTCGGGATTCAGAAAGGCCGGAATAATTGAAACTGCAACTGACAAAGAGTCAGACAAAAGCAAAGCAAAAGAGGAAGAGGCGCTTCGTCTACCTCCAGAGTTAGCATGTTCTTTATGCTATAGTTATCTGAATAATTGTTAATGTTAACATACCAGACACGTACTCCGTTTGTTGTCTATGCGTCATGTAGCTGACTGTGTTACGTTCGCGTACCGTATCCCTATTCGGCCTGTTGTTCTCTAATCCATTAATTATTATAAATTGCCTTTCATGATGAAACGTCTGTTCTTGGTCTCGGACTTTATCAAATAAATTTCCCCCAACAGAACAGAAACACACAGAAAACACACTAATGCACTTAAAGTATGTTTGTAGTGTTTTACCTTTGGATTTGCCGTCTCCAACCGCTTTCTGTGAATCTGTCGTGTTGGGAAGGGCGGGCTTTGCACCAAGGGGTAGTGATGGAATTGGCTAAAATGAAGCAAACCATACAGATGGGAATGATTTACTGGACATGAGTGGATATGTTTGGAGGAGTCTTGTCTGTGAGATGGTAAATGTCTGAGCTGAAATAAGTGGAATAATTTTGGGATTTGTTTTTTTAAATTGACATTGACTGGACGGTTCTGTTAATTATGAAGATTAGTGGTTCCGGATCATAGGATATAGAAGGAAGGAAGAAAGTCTGAAAGTGTGTACCCAGTCTTTCCTGTTGTGTTGCAATTTGATGACAGGTGCTTCAATCACAGGCAAGAAAAAAAAAACATAAGAGAATGAAGATAAAAATTACTGAGAAATGTTTTTAAGCCAGCAACAATGAGCAATTAACAGGAATAGGTATGAATCCAACCTATTCAGGTTAACAAAGTTATCTTAAAAAAAGTTCAACAAGTCAAGTTAGAGAGTAGTGTGTGGATTATGAGGGCTGATGAAGGCCATATGAAGATACCTGAAGCTGTGAAGACGAGTGTGGGAGAGCATGCGAAATGTAGTGGTATGTAAGGAGTGGAGGAGAGCGAGGGAAGCTGAGTTAGTGATAAAAGAGTGTGAGAGCTGTTGTGAAGAAGAGAGAGAAGGAGAAGAGGGCAAAGTTTCAGAAAAACGTTAAAAGCTATGCTGATTATGCAGTGAGTTGTTTATCAGGAGCTACTTGAGATTTACTGTTTGCACATTTGCTAAAATCATACTCAGTGAAACATAAAATAGTGTTGATAGAATAGAACAGAATCTGGGTATCGTCTCAGTGTCGACACAGTAAGCAAGGCTAAACCCAATTATTAGGTGCGATGATATTGATGCTGTATACACGGTACCATACTATGACACTATGATACTGTCGGGATATGAATTTATACTGTCAGGATGCGACACTGTCATGGTATCATACTGTAACAATATGACAATTTCACAACACTGTTAGGAAACAATGTTCTGATGGTACGATACAATCATGTTGCAATAATATTGTGACACACTGCCCATAATAATGCATGGTGTTACGACACACCGATTCTGTGATGCTTGAAACAAGAAACCTTCTATCTGTGTAACTGCAAGGGATAAAAAAATTAAAAAGCAGAAGCTCACAATTCATTCACTGTATTGTGGTGTCAGTCCATGGTTATTATTCAATTTAAATGTGGCAGTTCAATTTATTAGCTCTGATCAGCTTCTCTCTGGTTTCTGTCATCACACTTACATTATCATTCTTCTCCTCTTTGTCAGGGGTTTGCACCGGATGCTTCTTTTTGTATGAAGCATCTTTGAAAATATCTCCAAAGCCGATTCCTTTGACCTTCTTGGGCTGAGCAATAACTCCGTTCCCTGAAGCGGGCAGCGGTGAGACAGGTGTACCAGTGCTTTCCACTCCACTTCCATCTGATTGAAATAAAGTAAACACACTTTATTTTCCTATTACTGTAATACTTCATAAGATACTAGAATTTATTATTTGTGTTTTCAGACACCAGTCAGTCACTGTGACTTATGTCTTAATGGGACTGTTCCATCTCAAATCATTGTTTTGCTTGACCAGCTCAGATTTGCATTAAAATGTTATGGTCAAAGGGCTACATATACAATGCTTGCTGTGAATCTTTACCTCAATATATCAAAAATGGTCCATCAACTCACTTCAAGCCCTGTAATTTCACACACTGAAATATGATGCAAGACAAAAAACCTAAATTTTCATCAGTCTTTCCAACCATAAAGTTGAATCAGGACCAAGAATTAAAGAGAGATGCATCAAAAATGTCTCAGTACTGGCTGGATAAAGTATGAAAAAATGAGCACACTAACAAAAACCTGACATTGCAAACGACAATTTCTTAATGGTGTATCTGACTAGAACTAAATTCTGTTGTTTGCAGTTATTTCAGCACAAACGTCTCTTTTTATTTATTTATCTTTTCAATGGTCATCACTCCTGTGGAAACATTTTGGAAAGCTGCCCCGTTTTCTGGCTTCCTCCTCAGACCTCAGTGGCGCAGGCTTTGATAGTATGTCAAAACTTATAGGATATTCATTTCCATCTGATCTCCAAATATGCTTATAAGGAGACTTCACAAATCTAGGTATACAACTATGAAAAAGTCAACAGAAGTTTCTGGAATTGGCCCTGTGCATTGCTAGAAAGTGTATAGCCATTAAATGGAGGTCTGACTCCCAACTCTCTATCTCCATGTGGCTTTCAGAGACGAATAGCTGTGCTCCACTTGAAAAGATCACCTACTCTCTTAGAGGTGATTATAAAACTTTTGTTAAAAAGGTTGTTAAAATCTGGAAGCCTTATTTGACTTATGTGGACACCATGCCAGTGCCTCTATTAGATACTGCATAGTTATCTTTAAAGAGAGAAGAGAAGGGATTTTTTTTTCTTCTCTTTGCTAATTTCACAAACTGTCAGCTTATTCACCATTGTATTGTTTTGCTCTCTTTAATTTTTTATTGTATTTATTTATTTTTTGTGGGTTGGGAAGGGAAAGGGATTTTGATAGGTTGTTTGATTTGTTAATGTTTTGTAATTTTTTTAACTATACAAACAGGGCACGCACATCCAAACAGGTAAGTAAGGGGTGCAGGACCAAAAAAAATATCTATATATAATTTTTTTAAGCCTATAAATAAAGTATGTCGAAAGAAATATCTCTGTAAAGTCATATCTGAGTGAAAATGCCAGCTGGCTAGCTCAACCCATTACTTCTGCAGCTGACAAGATCCATGCTACACACTTCTGTGTAATATCGTGTGGTGCAACTCCAGCAGCTCTCTCAGTAAATTAGGGAATGGCACAAAGCAAAGATGCAGAATCTGCATTCTATAGTGACAATCAGCACGGGGGTGGTCAGGCAGCTAAAGCTGTATTTTAGCTACACAACATGTCTGGCATTTATTGCTCCATCATATTCAAGTTAACTTTATTGTCTCTGTACTGATACTCAGATATACAGCTTATCCACTCAGCTGTTGTACAAACTGACTGCATTTTGCTTAACAGCATCATTAATAATAGTTTATCAATGACACTGCTTGCATTTAGGCATATAAATAAGTATATAAATCCACAGTGTCGTTATGAAGAGGATGGAGTTGACATCTTCTAAAATCTGAGGATCACATTTTTTTTTTAAATAAAGCGCTTCTAGACCTCCCAGTCATAGAACAAGCAGGAAGAAGGCTTAACAAACATGCAGCTACAGACTAAACACTGAGCCAGCTGGCTTGTTGAGGCTTGTTTCAGCTGAACTGCACTCCCATCTGAACAGCTTCATTAACGACACTTTATTCTACTAAAGGTGAAGTAATAGTTTTTAACACAAAAATGTCAGACAGGTAAACTAACAGGCTCCAGATTCAGAAAATAATCACCTGTGTTCACTCGGGCTGTGCCAAGCATTACTGTCTGGATATTTACTTATGGCCAGGTGTTTGGTATGTTTGTTTAAATGTAAATGTAGCCAAAATCACATTGCAGTCATATTACCAGAGCTCTGCATTTTTAATATTTATGAATATTTAAAGAACTGAAATTTAAGGTAGTCCATGCTCAGTTACAAGAACAGCACAGATTTGCTCAATTCTGCAAAAAGCCAGTATTACAGCTCTCTTTCATGTCGTGTCGCTCAACTTGCCTAGCCCAGCATACCATACCAGCACTCCTCTAATGTTTTTGCAACCCAAACACACCCTAACATTAACCCAAGTGTTTTTACCAGTTTCATCTGCTCGGGTGTCATTGGACTCTCCGACGTCTCCCATGGGATCCAGCTCTTTGACAAAGTTCGAGGGAAACAGGCCCGATTTGCCGTTCAAGGTGCCGTTCCACCAGCCCTCTTCTACCTGTGCACAGGTCAAATTAAACAATCAGTCTTCTTCGTAAATTTCTTTTTTTCCCCTCTCTTATTCTGCAAAAAACTGAAACAAGAGGTTAGAAACCTTTCCCTCCCTTAAGCCACAAACCTCTCACAGCGCAGCTTTAAAGTGCTTTGTGCTGCTCAGATCTCTTACTTGCCAAAACTTGTCTACACTGCAAAGCCATAACATGCATGTAACATTCCACCTACATGCGAGGAAGCGGTGTTTTAATGTGACCTGGTTACATATAGTTGACATTACCTCTTCATTTATGTCTATGATGTCTCCAGTTTTCAGCTCCAGCTCATCTTCGTTCACTGGCTGATAGTCATACAGCACCTTGCACTGTCTCTTCTTAGGCTCTGAGGAGAAAAACAAGACAACAGGTTTGTGTTGACTTTTGGCAAACCTGTGTTTCCACTGGGACGATCATCGATAAGAACCCCTCCCCATGAGGAACTCTTTGCGCAAGGAGATCCTGAGGCATGAAGCAGACCCGCCCTACTGAACAAGCAAAACTGCGCAGAATATTCAACAAGGTGGAGGAAAAAAAGAAAGCCAAAAGGTGTTATAAACTTTAACACTGAAGAAAAATATTCGCTAGGATAGTGACGAGCAAAGTCACCCAGTGTCATTCATTCAAGTTATAAATGTGTTATTGAGGGACTGTTTTTGATCACTTTTAAAATTATTTTTCATTCAGAATAAGGCGCACTTGATTGACTGCCCTTTTTGAAAAATATATATGATTATACCAATAATCAGTGATCCAATATTCCAAAAGAGTGTCAGTATGTTTTTTTCATTCAGAACAATTCAACATAGCAAGTACTGGGAAATCTGATTAAGTGGAGTTATGTATTTTTAATTAGTGTAGGTATTTTTAGTTATGTATGTATTTTTAGTCATTACCACTCTACCACTTTTCTTTACTTTTTTTATTTATTGACTGTTATAAATGCAGATCAGCAAATAACTAACATTACCCTATAACGTCCATCCACTGATAAATCAGCCGGGTTCTAAGCAAAATGTTCATATGTGCATTTTTTTTTTTTATATTCTTTGCGGCACAAAAAGTATCAAAAAGTGCCCAAAGACTGTATATAAAAGATGGATGCGACCACCGTGACATCACCCACTAGTTTCCATATGTTTTCAAAGCTTTAAGCTGAGCATTTGTGTGTCACGTGTATTTTGTTTGTATTTGTAATCCGGACAGAACCCAATGGAGATGGCAGACTCACACAGGCTGAACTCCATTACAAAGTAGGCCCACCTTAAAGAATACCCTGCTTTTTATGATAAGTGGGACCACAATTTTAAAAAGTGTCAGAATCCATAAGCTTGGTATATATATCAAGTGGGCTAGTGAGGCTTGTTTTCCCACAGGCGTTAATATAATCAGACTTTTAGCAACAAGAATGACGTTTTAAGGCACTTCTTGTCAGATGCTGGGGTTAAGTCCATATTTTATTGGCAGTCTATGACTGTAAGTCCAAAACTGTGGGTATTACCAAATTATGAATTTCCTCCTTTTGTGTTCTCATATGAATAATAACTTTAAATGCCTAAAATTTGAAGGTACTAATCTTTGAACTAGTGACGGTTTCCACCGACCAACAGTTACGATTCACCTGTGAAGACAACTGGGTGAAAACAAAGCTGCCACGTAAATATTTTTGCTCACTTTCAGCAGTCCATTTTCACTTTAAAAGATATATATGAGGTTACTATAGCATGCTACAGTCACACTAGAAAAACAGTGGTTGGAGACCGCAGCATGACCAAACCTACTGCCACCATGTGCAATGAATGTGCAGTCATATTGCCTTAGAAATGGTTGCGTCAAAGACATAGGGGCCAGGTCTGCAACCACATACTGTCAGTTCAAATTGCCTACATTAATGCACATAGATATACATCCAGAAATAATGACATAGTTGCTGCAGGACAGTGATTTGACTGCAAAATGACATAGGAGCTCAATGACCTTGCTTTTACATAGGAATATAACCAGAATACAGCCAGCTAGCAACCAGCTGAGACTGACTCTGCAATGTGTTGGCAATCTGTGTTTATAAATTAGACTGCAGCTGCTTACCAAAACTACTTGTAATCAATTGCTGAAAGTGAAAAAAAATGCAAATAAAGAACATTTTGTTATTCCAAGTAGACTGCTGTCCTATTTTTACTCTAGTGTGACAGACACTAACGAGGCTCGTTTTTTTTTTGGTATGAAAATGCAAGAGGAAGGTGACGCTGGTGGTGGAGGATTTGTCAGTGTGAGCGTTTCACTCACATTTGCAACTAATAATAGGAGGCGTGTTGACTGTGAAACGTGTTTAGGAGCACATGTGAGTATAAAATCTAAGATTCAGCCCAAGCAAGTTCTGCTTTTTATGAGAAAAAAGGCCCAGCGAGGGCCTGTAGTATTTGTAAAGGAGCTGGTGCCTTTCTTTTGACACACACACGCACACACGCACGCACAGCTGTTAATAGGTCAGGATGTGACAGACAGTGAACCCAGCTAGAGGGAAGGAAATATTTTTTTTCAAGAGTTTTTATCTGAAACGCCACTAAGAGTCATTTAATAAATGGCTTTTAACGCGGTTAAATGGGAAGAAGAAAAGTGTCTTTTCAACTGCTCTAAATGGTCAGGTACAAGGCTGAATTAAAAGTGAGTGTGAAAAAGCAGTCAATGTCCAAAGAAAATCTTGGAAAGTTGTTGGGAAAGCCTGGGAAAGGACTACTCAAGACCAATTTCAAACTGGCACATTTTTGCACAGTACTACAAAAAATGTTTTTTATTACATTCTTGAACAGTGATTCCCATAAATCCTATTAATGCAACAATAAATAGTTAGATCAATGCAATGACCTCAAAACTAACACCTATCTTTGAAGGGCAGATTATAGAACTTATTGACATGAATGATGCAATTAGAGGCAGAGACATGCAAAATAATTGGTTAGACAAGTGAATGAGTTAGTAAGTGAATGACTTAAGTGAGCGAGCAAGGCAACTAAACATTTGGGTTTGGAAGCGAGTGGGTGAGTGAGTGGGAAAGCAAACAAGTAGCCAAGTGAGCGAAGCAGCGAGTGAATCATGGACCATCAACAAGCCGTGCAGGCTGAATTCAAATGCTGACCTGAGAAGAAACAGACTGCTGCCAGTGACTGCCTACAGAGTTTACAGTGGACCCTTCAATCATCCAGGTGCAACACCACCCAGCTTTGTAGGAGTTTGCAGTTGAAATAGAAGGGATGAGATCACAACATGCATTTCCTCCACAGGAATGAAATATTGTGCAAGTGAAATTGATCTCTGTTTTGTGTTTATATAAAATTGAAAGGAGAAGTAAATGGATAGCGGGGGGGCGGGGTAAGGTGGTCAGGTAAGGTGGTCAGGGAGACTAAACAAGTCAAATAAAATGCCTGAAAGTGACAGGAGAAAGAGAAAGTAGGGAGAGGCTACTTTTAGATGTTTTCTAGGTGGACTGCAGTAAAGTGGCTGCAGCATCAGTGCAGTTACATAAGACTGTGTCACAGCGCTTTCTACTCTTTCATTCAGGCCAAAGAAACATTCATATTTCTGCTGCCACTGAACAGTGAGATGCCTGCCACTCTGAAAATAGTGTCATTTGAAATTATTGTAAATCATGGAGGGAAAAATGGTCTTTATTTCTAGAGTTTTTACCTAAAAAGCTGCTAAGAATCATTCAATAAATGACATGTGTAATCAGGTTAAATGGGAAGAAAATATCTTCTCAATGGCCCTGTTTTTTGTTTTTTACCTCTCTGATGCAGTTTTGTTTCTTTCTTCATCAGGCTTCAAATCACATCAGGAGCATTTCAGTAGCAGAGCATGTTAGTTTGCATCGGGTATTTTACTTTGAAAAACGAACTAGATTCTCTCTAACATTCTCTCTCTCGCTCTGATTTGCTGATCTGTGCAGCTGAATAATATCATTAATTAAAGCCGTGTACTTATAATTTAGATGATGATTGCTGTCTCCCTCAAAGTGAACAAAAAGTGAGAGCACTGAAGCCTGAAACATTCACGTATGAGTGTTAGAGCAGAAAAGCAGTGTTGCACTTTTATTGGCTGCTCATTTTAGTTTTTATTTCATTACTTTTTAAATCATTCCAAGAGAAGAACGCCATCTGCAATCCACGATCAAGTGGATAATTCCGCTACTCGTTTTTTTTCTTTTTTTCCCCTGGCAAAATGGGCAGGTCACTGTTGTGATAGCCCCAAATATTCATTCAGTTGCCTACTGAGTGAGTCTTTCATCCCACAATCCAACTCAGCAGTCACAGTCAGCAGCTGGTGACAATACTGCGAGTTTTGCTCTGGAGATTCACTGCGACATTGAGGGCCACTCACAGGAGGTAAAAAAAATGGGTCACGTACTGCTGCACCGAGCTCACTGTGGCTGACGAGCAGGACGAGGACTACGAGAATCACCACACATTTTAATTCACCACGCCATAAACTAAATCAAAAATTATCAGGATGAGGAGGACAAGCCAGTTGGTAGGAGCTCATCAGTTTTACTTTAACTTCTTGAAGATTTTCATGACAGGTAACAGCAGCTACTGAAGGGAAGAAGACAAAGATCTGTGTTCAGGACCTCTGAGCGAGACTGGACACGAGAAAAATATGGAACCTCCAGCTGAAATAATACGTGCCCACAAAAAAAGAAAAAAAAGAAGAAGAAGAAAAGCATACATTGTCTTTTAACCTGCCAGATGTTTTAGGTTGCCAGATGTCTGCACTCATCCTGGACACTAAGTACTTAGGATCTAGTTCAGAAGTGCCATTTTATCCAAACATGTACACAAACTTACTCTTTGAAGCTGCGGGCACCGGGGGCTGGAAGGCACCGGTTGGGATGCCGAGTGTGCTTATCCTCTGAACCAGGCCGGCCACATTCCCCACCTTCTCTCTCTTCTGAGCTTCCTTCGGCTCTTCTGTTGTTTGATTGCCATCTTTAGGGTCCTTTTTCAGTTCCTAAGGAACATAAATAAAACAGTCACACACCAAACATCCAGCAGTAAGTGGGAAGCATTTTTTCACATTATGTTTTAGTAACTTTGTTACTTAGAGATAACAAACGAAAGCTATTTTTGCATTTATGAATTTATAACCACCTGAGAACACAAGGGGACAGCATCTGTAAATGAAACTTTTTTTTTGTGACCACTACAGAAAACCTGAGGTCTCAGGAGGATATAACAATCAATCCGTCTATCCATCAGTCTTCCTCTGCTTATCCGGGGCTGGATTGCGGGAGCAGCAGCCTAAGCAGAGATGCCCAGACCTCCCTTCCACATCGACATCCTCTAGCTTGTCTGGGGGGACTCCAAAGTAGGACATATCCGGAATACCTCACCCAAAAGGTGCCAGGGAGGCATCTTAGTCAGATGCCCGAACTAATCTGGCTTCTTTCAATGGAAAGGACTCAAAATCCAGTTTTTTTTTTATTTTTTTAAAGGGATGTTCTTGTACCTTTCTTTATTTTCTGTTATATGAATACCGTTACATTAGTGGGTGCTCACATTAA
This sequence comes from Bujurquina vittata, assembly GCA_015106715.1. NCBI lineage: Eukaryota > Metazoa > Chordata > Actinopteri > Cichliformes > Cichlidae > Bujurquina > Bujurquina vittata. The sequence continues at coordinate 22,000 of VUQK01044068.1, forward strand.
ACATGGCCAAAGTTTCATATAATAAAGGTTAGAACAAGTAAACAAGTAATTCCTGTGAGTCAATACCTCAAAAACTGATTTCCACACAGTTTTTTCCTGGAGTAGGACGTGTAGGATGTCACACAGTGTGAACAGATATTCCTAATATGATCATCTCACAGAAGTCCCACCCATGTACTGTTCAAACCTACAGTTTACAAGTGGCAGCCAATCAGAAAAACTGTTGGCCTAATGTATGGAAAAAGTGAAATAATGGCTTCTGATATCACTTTAAAACAATATAAAGATTATTTGGAACTGTGAATCATACATAGCTACTCTTGTAGTGTCCATGAACACAAATATGGAGACAGGAATTAGAACACACACACATGAAAGTGTAAAAATTGTCCCTTGACCTCGGACAATTTCACCTGGAGCTGCTCCTAATCTATAATGGAGGTTGCCTGACTTAGAAGGTCACTGCAGCGCACCTAGGCACCCAATCTACACCCCCATACATCCATTATATTGTACTATATAGACAATATATCTGAATTTATAACAGCTGAGAAATGAAAACCTAAAAAATGAAGACAACATGAGAAACACCCTTCGACCATGTTACGAGTGTTGATGTTGCAGAGTTTGTCCACTAGAAGGCAGTCTGCAAATTCCCTCTTGGTAACAAACAACTATCCGAGCACAGTCAGGCAGAGGGCAGAAAGCAATCCATGACTTATTATAAACAAAATTACTTTTAAATTGCATTGCTATATCTTAGTAAGCTAATCTTAGTTGCTCCTTTATTCGCAAGGGGTTGCCACAGTGGGCAGCTCCACGTATTTGATTTGGCAGATTTTCCCCTCCTGATGCAACACCAAAGGGTCCGTGTCTTAGTAAGGACTAGTTTAATACTTTGTCATTTCTGTTTAATGAATTTGATTTTATTCTGGTCTTGTGTGGACGTCCACAAATATACCAATTTGTGTGTCACTTCCAAGCAAATGAAAATCTATTCTTACTGTTGTACTCGTTATTTTTATGCACCATTTCCACATTGCCACATTTACCAAAATAGAAGTGAGTTTAAAAAAATGAACTCGGAGAAAAACATCTCAAGTTGTTTTCTTCCTCTTCTAACTGCAGAATGGGAAGAAAACTGTTGTGAACCAAGCTGGAGGAAGGCAGTTGAGATGGTCCTAATGTCACCAAATGGGACAATAAGACATTTGAATCATGGAAACAGGAAAAGTCAGTTTCAGATAACTTAAGGAGAAGTGAAATTTGGTAAACTCAAGTACAAAGTGAAACCAGCATCAGTCTTCAGAACAGGACTGTACTATTCACAGCCCATTCCTGATAAATGTAGCTATTGAGAGAATAATCCCAATCACGTCACATAGTCAGGCTCTAAAACAGCTGCCACAGTCTGCCTGCCCAGGAAAGTCCCAACAGCACAAAGTCCAAGTCACACCTTCACTAAATACTGTGAGTGGACAGATGGAGGGACGCTAATGTGTTACTGTCACGTGGCTTACCGGTTTCAATGTATTAAAATAATTGTCTTAAGAAGTACTGAGGACTGACTTGAGAAGACACCTGATGGCTAACTCACTTAAGCATCATGATGTGCCATCATTTGTTAAAATCAAACAGTTTCAACAGTAATAATTGCAGATTTCCTATATCTATCTATCTATATCTCTATCTATCTATATCTATCTATCTATCTATCTATCTATCTCTCTCTCTCATATATATATATATATATATATATATATGTCTGTGTGTG